>JASPKZ010004626.1:0-31792 GCA_030220185.1 Diploptera punctata | reverse complement strand
TGTTTCCCAAAAATGACCAAATTTTCGAAATTTCAAAAACTGCAAAAATACTCTCTAGAGGATGTGTCCGGTATTTATAATGCAAAAAATCCGGTCTAAATCCAAAATTTAAAAATAGTGTTTTCCAGGGCTTTAATCTTGGCGGTTTTCCAAAAAATATCAAAATTTTAGAAATTTCAAAAACTGCAAAAATACTATCTAAAGGGTGTGTCCGGGATTTATAATGCAAAAAATCCGGTCTAAATCCAAAATTTCAAAATAGTGTTTTCCAAGGCTATAGTCTTGGTGGTTTTCAAAAAAATTTCAAAATTATCGAAATTTCAAAAACTGCAAAAATACTATCTAGAGGCTGTGTCCGGGATTTATAATGCAAAAAATCCGGTTTAAATCCGACATTTCAAAATAGTGTTTCCCAAGGCTATAGTCTTGGTTTTCCAAAAAATGTCAAAATTTTCTAAATTTCAAAAACTGGAAAAATTCTATCTAGAGGGTGTGTCCAGGATTTATAATGCAAAAAATCCGGTCTAAATCCAAAATTTCAAAATAGTGTTTTCCAAGGCTATCGTCTTGGTGGTTTTCCAAAAAATGTCAAAGTTTTCGAAAGTTCAAAAACTGCAAAAATACTATCTACAGGGTGTGTCCGGGATTTATAATGCAAAAATCCGGTCTAAATCCAAAATTTCAAAATAGTGTTTTCCGAGGCTATAGTCTTGGTGATTTTTCATAAAATGTCAAAATTTTCGAAATTTCAAAAACTGCAAAATAAGATGTAGGGAGTGTGTCCGGGATTTATAATGCAAAAAATCCGGTCTAAATCCAACATTTCAAAATAGTGTTTTCCAAGGCTATAGTCTTGGTGGTTTTCCAAAAAATGTCAAAATTTTCGAAATTTCAAAAACTGTAAAAATACTATCTATAGTGTGTGTCCGGGATTTATAAGGCAAACAATCCGGTCTAAATCCAAAATCTCAAAATAGTGTTTTCCAAGGCTAGGTGGTTATCCAAAAAATGTCAAAATATTCGAAATTTCAAAAACTGCAAAAATACTATGTAGAGGGTGTGTTCGGGATTTATAATGCAAAAAATCCTGTCAAAATCCAAAATTACAAAATAGTGTTTCCCAAGGCTATAGTCTTGGTTTTCCAAAAAATGTCAAAATTTTCTAGATTTCAAAAACTGGAAAAATTCTATCTAGAGGGTGTGTCCAGGATTTATAATGCAAAAAATTCGGTCTAAATCCAAAATTTGAAAATAGTGTTTCCCAAGGCTATAGTCTTGGTTTTCCAAAAAATGTCAAAATTTTCTAGATTTCAAAAACTGGAAAATTTCTATCTAGAGGGTGTGTCCGAGATTTATAATGCAAAAAATCCGGTCTAAATCCAAAATTTGAAAATAGTGTTTTCCAAGGCTATCGCCTTGGTGGTTTTTCAAAAAATGTCAAAGTTCTCGAAATTTCAAAAACTGCAAAAATACTATCTACAGGGTGTGTGCGGGATTTATAATGCAAAAAATCCGGTCTAAATCCAACATTTCAAAATAGTGTGTTCCCAGGCTATAGTCTTGGTGGTTTTCCAAAAAATATCAAAATTTTCGAAATTTCAAAAACTGCAAAAATACTTTCTAGAGGCTGCGTCCGGGATGTATAATGCAAAAAATCCGGAATAAATCCAAAATTTCAAAATAGTGTTTTCCAAGGCTATAGTCTTGGTGGTTTTCCAAAAAATGTCAAAATTTTCGAAATTTCAAAAACTGCAAAAATACTATCTAGAGTATGTGTCCGTGATTTAGAACTCAAAAAATTCGGTCTAAATCCAAAATTTCAAAATAGTGTTTTCCAAGGCTATAGTCTTGGTGGTTTTCCAACAAAATGTGAATTTTTTCGAAATTTCAAGAAGTGCAAAAGTACTATCTAGAGGGTGTGTCCGGGATTTATAATGCAAAAAACCGGTCTAAATCCAAAATTTCAAAATAGTATTTTCCAAGGCTATAGTCTTGGTGGTTTTCCAAAAAATGTCAACATTTTCGAAGTTTTAAAAACTGCAAAAATACTATCTAGAGGGTGTGTCCGGGATTTATAATGCAAAAAATCCGGTCAAAATCCAAAATTTAAAAATAGTGTTTTCCAAGGCTATATAGTCTTTGTGGTTTTCCAAAAAATGTCAAAATATTCGAAATTTCAAAAACTGCAAGAATACTATCTAGAGGGTGTGTCCTAGATTTATAATGCAAAAAATCCGGTCTAAATCCGACATTTCAAAATAGTGTTTTCCAAGGCTACAGTCTTGGTGGTTTTCCAAAAATGTCAAAATTTTCGAAATTTCAAAAACTGCAAAAATACTATCTAGAGGGTGTGTCCGGGATTTATAACGCAAAATAATCCGGTATAAATCCAAAATTTCAAAATAGTATTTTTCAAGGCTCTAGACTTTGTGGTTTTCCAAAAATTGTCAAAATTTTATAAATTTTAAAAACTGCAAATATATTTATCTAGAGGGTTTGTCCGGGATTTATAATGCAAAAAATCCGGTCTAAATCAAAAATTTAAAAATAGTGTTTTCCAAGGCTATTGTCTTGGTTGTTTTCCAAAAAATTTCAAAATTTTCGAAATTTCAATAACTGCAAAAATACTATCTAGAAGTTCTATCCAGGATTTATAATGTAAAAAATCCGGTCTAAATCCAAAATTTCAAAATAGAGTTTTCCAATGCTATAGTCTTGGTGTTTTTCCAAAAAAGTCATGATTTTCGAAATTTCAAAAACTGCAAAAATACTATCTAGAGGCTGTCCGGGACTTATAATACAAAAAATCCGGTCTAAATAAAAAATTTCAAACTAGCGTTATCCAAGGCTTTAGTGTTTTTGTGTTTTTTTTTTCAAAAAAATGTCGAAAATTTCGAAAATTCAATAACTACAAAAATACGATCAACAGGCTGTGTCCGGGATTCATTATGCAAAAAATCCGTTCTAAATCCAAAATTTCAAAAATGAGTTATCGAATTCTTGGCTTTTTTCCAAAAAATGTCAAAAATTTCGATATTTCAAAAACTGCAAAAATACAATCTAGAAGCTGTGTCCGGGATTTATAATGCAAAAATCCGATCTAAATCGAAAATTTCGAAATTGATTTCTTGAAGGCTATAATCTTTGTGTTTTTCCAAAAAATAAATAAGAATATTAGAAATTTCGAGCACTGCAAAAATACTATCTGGAAGCTCTATACAGGATTTATAATGCAAAAAAATCCGGTCTAAATGAAAAATTTCATAATTGCGTTATCCACTGTATTCGTGTTTTTCCATAAAATGTCAAAATCTTCGAAATTTCAAAAACTGCAAATATACTATCTAGACGCTCTGGCTGAGATTTATAATGCAAAAAATCCGGTCTAAATCCAAAATTGCAAAATAGTGTTTTAAAGGCTATCGTCTTGGTGGTTTTCCAAAAAATGGCAAAATTTTCGAAATTACAAAAAATTCAATAATTCCATCTAGGAGCTGTATCTAGGATTTATAATGCAAAAAATCCGGTCTAAATTCAAAATTTCAAAATAGTGTTTTAAAGGCTGTCGTCTTGGTGGTTTTCCAAAAAATGACAAAATTTTCGAAATTACAAAAAATTCAATAATTCCATCTAGGAGCTGTATCTAGGATTTATAATGCAAAAAATCCCGTCTAAACCCAAAATTTCAAAATCGAGTTTTCCAAGGCTATAGTCTTGGTATTTTTAAAAAAATGTCAAAGTTTTCGATATTTAAAAAACTGCAAAAATACAATCTAGAAGTTCTGTCCGGGATTTATAATGCAAAAAATCCGGTCTAAATCCAAAATTTCAAAATAGAGTAATCCAAGGCTTTAGTCTTTGTGTTTTTTCGAAATATGTCTAAAATTTCTAAATTTCAATAACGGCAAAAGTACGATCCACAGGGTATGTCCGGGATTTATTATGCAAAAAATCCGTTCTAAATCCAAAAATTCAAAAATTGGTTTTCCAATTCTTGGCGTTTTTCCAAAAAATGTCAAAATTTAGAAACTTCAAAAACTGCAAAAATACAATATAGAAGGTCTGTCCGGGATTAATAATAAAAAAAATCCGGTCTAATCCAAAAATTTCAAGATTGATTTTTCTAATGCTACAATTTCCGTGTTTGTCCAAAAACAAATCAAAATATTCGAAATTTCAAAAACAGCAAAAATACTATCTAGAAGCTCTATCCAGGATTTATAATGTAAAAAATCCGGTCTAAATCCAAAATTTCAATATAAAGTTTTCCAATGCTACAGTCTTGGTGTTTTTCCAAAAAATGTCATAATTTTCGAAATTTCAAATACTGCAGAAATATTAACTAGAAGCTCTGTCCGGGATTTATAATGCAAAAAATCGGGTCTAAATCCAAAATTCCAAAATAGCGTTATCCATGACTTTATTCTGTGCTTTTTTAAAAAAATATCGAAATTTTCGAAATTTCAAAAACTGCAAAAATACGATCTACAGGATGTGTCCGGGATTTATTATGCAAAAAATCCGGTCTAAATCCAAAATTTCAAAAATGGGTTTTCCAAGTCTTAGTGTTTTTCCAAAAAATGGCAAAATTTTCGAAATTTCAAAAGCTGCAAAAATACAATCTAGAAGCTCTGTCCGGGATTTATACTGCAAAAAATCCGGACTAATTCCAAAATTTGAAAATTGAGTTTTCGAAGGCTATAGTCTCGGTGGTTCCAAAAAATGTCAAAAATTTCGAAATTACAAAAAATGCAAAAATTCTATCTACAAGCATTTTCCGGGAATTATAATGCTAAAAATCTAGTTAAATTTAAGTTTTCAATTTTTTTTCCAAGGCTATGGTCTTCGTGTTATTCCAAAAAAATGTCAATTTTTTCGAAATTTCAAAAACTGAAAAAATACCATCTAGATGGTGTGTCCGTGATTTATAATGCAAAAAATCCGGTCCGAATCGAAAATTTCAAAATAGCGTTGTCCAAGGCTTTAGTCTGTGTTTATTAAAAAAAAAAGTCCAAAATTTCGAAATTTCATAACTGCAAAAATACGATCTACAGGGTGCGTCCGGGATTTATTATGCAAAAAATCCGTTCTAAACTCAAAACTCCATAAATGAGTTTCCCAAGTCTTGCTGTTTTTCCAAAAAATGTAAAAATTTTCGAAATTTCAAAAATTGCAAAAATACAATCTAGAAGCTGTCCCGGGGTTTATAATGCAAAAAATCCGGTCTAAATCGAAAATTTCGACACTGATTTTTCCAAGGCTATAATCTTTGTGTTTTTCCAAAAAAAAATCAAAATATTAGGAATTTCAAAAACAGCAAAAATACTAACTAGAAGCTCTTTCCAGAATTTATAATGCAAAAAAATCTGGTCTACATTCAAAATTTCAAAATTGCGTTATCTACGGTATTCGTGTTTTTCCAAAAAATGACCAAATCTTCGAAATTTCAAAACAGCAAAAATACTATCTAGACGCTCTGGTCGGGATTTATAATGCAAAAAATCCGGTCTAAATCCGAAGTTTCAAAATTGAGTTTTTGAAGGCTATAGTCTTGGTGATTTTCCAAAAAATGACAAAATTTTCGAAATTACAAAAAATTCAATAATTCCATCTAGGAGCTGTATCTAGGATTTATAATGCAAAAAATCGGGTCTAAATCCAAAATCCCAAAATAGAGTTTTGCAAGGCTATAATCTTGGCATTTTTCAAAAAAGTCAAAGTTTTCGAAATTTCAAAAACTGCAAAAATACAATCTAGAAGCTCTGTCCGGGATTTATAATGCAAAAAATTCGGTCTCAAACCAAAATTTCAAAATAGCGTTATCCAAGGTGTTAGTCTATGTTTTTTCAAAAAATGTCGAACATTTCGAAATTTCAATAACTGCAAAAATACGATCTACAGAGTATGTCCGGGATTTATTATGCAAAAATTCGTTCTAAATCCAAAATTTCAAAAATGAGTTCTCCAATTCTTGGTGTTTTTCCAAAAAATGTCAAAATTTTCGATATTTCAAAAAATGCAAAAATACAATCTAGAAGCTCTGTCCGGGATTTATAATGCAAAAAATTCGGTCTCAATCCAAAATTTCAAAATAGCGTTATCCAAGGTTGTATTTAGTCTGTTTTTCAAAAAATGTCGAAATTTTCGGAATTTCAAAAACTGCAAAAATACGATCTACAGGGCATGTCCGGGATTTATTATGCAAAAAATCCGGCCTAAATCCGAAATTTCAAAAATGAGTTTTCCAAGTCTTGGTGTTTTTTTCCAAAAAAACGTCAAAATTTTCGAAATTTAAAAAACTGCAAAAATACAATCTAGAAGCTCTTTCCGGGATTTATATTGCAAAAAATCCGGTCTTATTCCAAAATTTCAAAATTGATTTTTCTAATGCTATAATTTTCGTGTTTTTTCAAAAAAGAATCTAAATATTCGAAATTTAAAAAACAGCAAAAATACTATCTAGAAGCTCTATCCAGTATCTATAATGAAAAAATCCGGTCTAAATCAAAAATTTCAAAATAGACTTTTCCAATGAAATAGTCTTGGTGTTTTTCCTAAAAATGTCATAATTTTCGAAATTTCAAATACTGCAGAAATACTAACTAGAAGCTGTGTCCGGGATATATAATCCAAAAAATCCGTTCTAAATCCAAAATTTTAAAATTGAGTTTCCGAAGGCTATAATCTTGGTGGTTTCAAAAAAATTTCAAAATTTTCGAAATTTCGAAAACCGTAAAAATAATATCTAGAGGGTGTGTCCGGGATTTATAATGCAAAAAATCCGGTCTAAATCCAAAATTTCAAAATAGAGTTTTCGGCTCAACTGCACTTCTAATAGCGCATAATTTTTCTGTTATATTGTTGTAAACTATAGTATTTGTTCTGTACTTACCATCTTTTCTAATATTTTAAAATGTTTTAAAAGAATTTTTATAACATTATTAGACAATCTTAAAGTATTTATTTAAATACGCAAATCGCAATATTATGAGACTGTTAGACTGTTGAGGCTAACTGCTATTTTTTCCACATGGATATTACTTAGTCTATGATTTTTCTATCGCTGTTTTGGGTTAACGCTGGTTGGATCAGCGTTAGGGAGTGATAAGTAAGTGTACACTCATTTTTAATAAATATTTGGTAACTCACTATGATGTTTGAGGGTTATCATTCAATGATAACGTTATCGCTGCTACTTCTAACTACTACCGTGTATTCGTAGTTCTTTGCAGTTTTGAGATAGTGTAAGTGCAGTTTTTCCGAGTTTTCCAAGGCTATAGTGTTGGTGTTTTTCCAAAAAAAATCAAAATTTTCGAAATTACAAAAACTGCAAAAAATACTATCTACAAGCATTTTCCGGGAATTATAATGCTAAAAATCCGGTTAAATTAAAAATTTCAATTTTTTTTTCCAAGTCTTCGTGTTATTATAAAAAATGTCAAAATTTTCGAAATTTCAAAACTCCAAAAATACTATCTAGAGGAGTGTACGGGATTTATAATGCACAAAATCCGGTCAAAATCGAAAATTTCAAAATAGCTATCCAAGGCTTTATAGTCTTTTTGTGTTTTTTCAAAAAATGTCGAAAATTTCACAATTTCAATAACTGCAAAAATACGATCTATAGGGTGTGTCCGGAATTTATTATGCAAAAAATCCGTTCTAAATCCAAAATTTCAAAAACGAGTTTTCCAAGTTTTGGTGTTCTTCCAAAAAATGTCAAAATTTTCGAAATTTCAAAAACTGAAAAAATACAATCTAGAAGCTGTGTCCAGGATTTATAATGTAAAAAATTCGGTCTAAATCGAAAATTTCGAAATTGATTTTTCCAAGGCTATAATATTTGTGCTTTTACAAAAAATCAAAATATTAGAAATTTCAAAACAGCAAAAATACTATCTAGAAGCACTATCCAGGATTTATAATGCCAAAAAATTTGGTCTACATCCAAAATTTGGTTATCCACGGTATTCGTGTTTTTTAAAAAAAATGTCAAAGTCTTCGGATTTTTAAAACAGCAAAAATACAATCTAGAAGCTCTGTCCGGGATTTATAATGCAAAAATCCGGTCTAAATCGAAAATTTCAATATTGATTTTTCCAAGGCTATAATCTTTGTGCTTTTCCAAAAAAACAAAAATATTAGAAATTCCAAACACAGCAAAAATACTATCTAGAAGCTCTATCCAGGGTTTATAATGCAAAAAAATCCGGTCTAAATCTAAAATTTCAAAATTGCGTTATCCAAGGCTTTAGTGTTTGTTTTTATTCAAAAAAAGTCGAAAATTTCGAAATTTCAATAACTGCAAAAATACGATCTACAGGTTATGTGGGGATTTATTATGCAAAAAATCCGTTATATAAATGGATTGCGCACAAATGTGCAAAGGCGATAACACAGTTCAAAATCACTAACAATAACTTGGTCTTGCGTAATCACAAATTGTTTTTGTTCTTTGTGTACATGTTTCGATGTGATATCTTTCGCATTTCTGTTCACACACTTCGCATATGCATGACATCTTCAGGTCATGGAATGTTTTATCTCTACACATTAGGTGGTGGAATCCATGCACGCTTAATCTTGTGATGACGTGTCGTATCTGGAAATTTGCTTCTGTCCAGTTCCTATCTATCATCGCTCCGGTGCTGAAGAATTCCGGCCATACTTCCTCTCTTTTTCTGCGTAGTCTTTGTAGCGCTTGCCTTATCCCAGACAACTAAGCTTATATCATTCTGAAGTTTAGTACGAAGGCGTGAAGCAATTACTGCTCCTGTAATTCCTGTTCCAACTAGTAAGATTTTGCAAGTCATATTTTATTAACATTTATCTTAGTGATAGCAGTAGTACATTAGTGAATGTAGTTAGACATTAGATTTGATTTTGTGTGTGCTATATATTATTCCTGTCAGTGACTACAAGCGGTAAAATTTAAATTGGAATGTCCTTGAGATTTCAGAAATATTCCTTTGATTATATAAATGGATTGCGCACAAATGTGCAAAAAAATACGTTATAAATCCAACATTTCAAAAATGTGTTTTCCAAGTCATGGTGTTTTTCCAAAAAATGTCAAAATTTTCGATATTACAAAAACTGCAAAAATACAATCTAGAAGATCTGTCCGGGATTTATAATGCAAAAATCCGGTCTAAATCGAAAATTTCGAAATTGATTTTTACAAGGATATAATCTTTATGTTTTTTTTCAAAAAAATCAAAATATTAGAAATTTCAAACACAGCAAAAATACTATCTAGAATCTTTATCCAGGATTTAAAATGCAAAAATCCGGTCTAAATCCAAAATTTCAAAAATGCGTTATCCACGGTATTCGTGTTTTTCCAAAAAAAAGTCAAAATATTCGAAATTTCAAAAACAGCAAAAATACCATCTAGACGCTCTGGCCGGGATTTATAATGCAAAAAGTCCGGTCTAAATCCAAAGTTTCAAAATTGATTTTTCCAAGGTTATAACCTTTGTATTTTTCCAAAAAAATCAAAATATTAGAAATTTCAAACACAGCAAAAATACTATCTGGAAGCTCTATACAGGATTTATAATGCAAAAAAATCCGGTCTAAATGAAAAATTTCAAAATTGCGTTATCCACTGCATTCGTGTTTTTCCATAAAATGTCAAAATCTTCGAAATTTCAAAAACAGCAAAAATACTATCTAGACGCTCTGGCTGAGATTTATAATGCAAAAAATCCTGTCTAAATCCAAAGTTTCAAAATTGAATTTTCGAAGGCTATAGTCTTGGTGATTTTCCAAAAAATGACAAAATTTTAGAAATTACAAAAAATTCAATAACTCCATCTAGGAGCTGTATCTAGGATTTATAATGCAAAAAATCCCGTCTAAATCCAAAATTTCAAAATAGAGTTTTCCAAGGCTATAGTCTTGGTATTTTTCAAAAATTCAAAGTTTTCGATATTTAAAAAACTGCAAAAATACAATCTAGAAACTCTGTCCGGGATTTATAATGCAAAAAATCCGGTCTAAATCCAAAATTTAAAAAATAGAGTAATCCAAGGTTTTAGTCTTCGTGTTTTTTCAAAAAATTTTGAAAATTTCGAAATTTCAATAACGGCAAAAATACGATCCACAGGGTATGTCCGGGATTTATTATGCAAAAAATCCGTTCTAAATCCAAAAATTCAAAAATTGGTTTTCCAATTCTTGGTGTTTTTCCAAAAAATGTCCAAATTTTCGAAATTTCTAAAACTGCAAAAATACAATCTAGAAGCTCTCTCAGGGATTTATAATGCGAAAAAATACGTTCTAAATCCAAAATTTGAAAATTGAGTATTCGAAGGCTATAGTCTTGGTGGTTTCAAAAAAATGTCAAAATTTTCGAAATTTCAAAAACTGTAAAAATACTGTCTAGAGGGTACGTCAGGGATTTATAATGCAAAAAATCCGGTCTAAATCCAAAATTTCCAAATAGAGTTTTCCGAGGCTATAGTGTTGATGTTTTTCCAAAAAAAATTCAAAATTTTAGAAATTACAAAAACTGCAAACATACTATCTACAAGCATTTTCTGGGAATTATAATGCTAAAAATCCGGTTAAATTTAAAATTTCAATTTTTTTTCCAAAAAATTTCAAAATTTTCGAATTCTCAAAAACCCCAAAAATACTATCTAGAGGGTGTGACCGTGATTTATAATGCAAAAAATCCGGTCTAAATCGAAAATTTCAAAATAGCATTATCCAAGGCTTAATCTTTGTGTTTATTAAAAAAAAGTCGAAATTTCTACAACTGCAAAAATACGATCTACAGGGTGTGTGCGGGATTTATTACGCAAAAAATCCGTTCTAACTCCAAAATTTCAAAAATGCGTTTTCCAAGTCTTAATGTTTTTTTCAAAAAATGTAAAAATTTTCGAAATTTCAAAAACTGCAAAAATACAATCTAGAAGCTGTGTCCGGGATTTATAATGCAAAAAATACGGTCTAATTCCAAAATTTCAAAATTGATTTTTCTAATGCTATAATTTACGTGTTTTTCCAAAAAAAAAAAAATTATTCGAGACTTCAAAAACAGCAAAAATACTATCTAGAAGATCTATCCAGGATTTATAATAAGAAAGTCATCGTAAAAAAGAAACAGAGAGAAAAAGAGATCGACGAAAATTTCTACGCCTCAGATGCCATGGTAAACAGAGAGTGGACTGGAAGTAACCAACCACAAAGGCACAGAATCATAGGTTTAGCAACACACAGATATCATCACAAAATGTGCAAAAATGCAAAATTCCACCAACCGAGTGATTCGTGTGAATGCAAGATATGCGACCAAAAGTGTGAGCAAACAATGCAGAATATGGACAGGATCACTGAACGAACTCATAAAAGATAAATCATAAACTTATAACTTAATGCTCTTTCGAGTGCCTCTTACCAATTTATTATATTATTATAATGTAAAAAATTCGGTCTAAATCCAAAATTTAAAAATAGAGTTTTCCAATGCTATATGCATATACTCTTGGTGTTTTTCCAAAAAATGTCATATTTTTCGAAATTTCAAATACTGCAGAAATACTAACTAGAAGCTCTGTCCGGGATTTATAATGCAAAAAATCCCTTCTAAATCCAAAATTTGAAAACTGAGTTTTCGAAGGCTATAGTCTTGGTGGTTTCGAAAAAATGTCAAAATTTTCGAAATTTCAAAAATTGTAAAAATGCTATCTAGAGGGTGTGTCCGGGATTTATAATGCAAAAAATCCGGTCTAAATCCAAAGTTTCAAAATAGTTTTCCAAGGCTATAGTATTGGTGTTTTTCCAAAAAAAATCTAAATTTTCGAAATCACAAAAACTGCATAAATACTACCTACAAGCATTTTCCGGGATTTATAATGCTAAAAATCCGGTTAAATTTAAAATTTCAAAAATTTTTTCCAAGGCTTCGTGTTATTCCAAAAAATGTCAAAAATTTCAAATTTCAAAAACTCAAAAAATACTATCTACAGGGTGTGTCCGGGATTTATAATGCAACAAATCCGGTCTAAATGGAAAATTTCAAAATAGCGTTATCCAAGGCTTAATCTTTGTGTTTATTCAAAAAAAGTAAAAAATTTCGAAATTTCAATAACTGCAAAAATACGATCTACAGGTGTGTCCAGGATTTATTATGCAAAAAAATCCGTTCAAACTCCAAAATTTCAAAAATGAGTTTTCCAAGTCTTGGTGTCTTTCCAAAAAATGTCAAAATTTTAAAATTTCAAAAATTGCAAAAATACAATCTGGAAGCTGTGTCCGGGATTTTTAATGCAAAAAATCCGATTTAAATCGAAAATTTCGGAATTGTTTTTCCAAGGCTATATTCTTTGTGTTTTTCCAAAAAAAATCAAAATATTAGAAATTTCAAAAACAGCAAAAATACTATCTACAAGCACTATCCAGGATTTATAATGCAAAAATATCTAGTCTGAATCCAAGATTTCAAATTTGCGTTATCCCCTGTATTCGTGTTTTTCCAAAAAATGTCAAAATCTTCGAAAATTCAAAAACAGCAAAAATACTATCTAGAAGATCTATCCAGGATTTATAATGTAAAAAATCCGGTCTAGATCCAAAATTTCAAAATAGAGTTTTCCAATGCTATAGTCTTGTTTTTGCAAAAAAGTCATAATTTTCGAAATTTCAAACACTGGAGAAATACTAACTAGAAGCTCTGTCCGGGATTTATAATGCAAAAAATCCGTTCTATATCCAAAATTTCAAAACAGAGTTTTCCAATGCTAATAATAAAATAAACGAAGTGAATAACATACAGTTAATCCTGTAGAAAAATAAAAGAGAAAAAAAACCAAAAATATGTAAATATCTTAATGAAACTGTTTCCAAAATTAAATCTTTAGAATAAAATCCGGTGTTTTTCCATGAAAATGTCATAATTTTCGAAATTTCAAATACTATAGAAATACTAACTAGAAGCTCTGTCCGGGATTTATAATGCAAAAAATCCGTTCTAAATCCAAAATTTGAAAATTCTCGAAATTTCAAAAACCCCAAAAATACTATATAGAGGTTGTCCGGGTTTTATAATGAAAAAAATTCGGTCCAAATCGAAAATTTAAAAATAGCGTTATCCAAGTCTTGTCTTTTTGTGTTTTTTCAAAAAATGTCGAAAATTTCGAAATTTAAATAACTACAAAAATACGATCTACAGGGTGCGACCGGGATTAATTATGCAAAAAATCCGTTCTAAATCCAAAATTTCAAAAATGAGTTATCCAAGTCTTCCTATTTTTCCAAAAAATGTCAAAATTTTCGAAATTTCAAAAACTGCAAAAATACAACCTAGAAGCTGTGTCCGGGATTTATAATGCAAAAATCCGGTCTAAATCGAAAATTTCGAAATTGATATTTCCAAGGCTATAATCTTTGTTTTTTTCCAAAAAAATCAAAATATTAGAAATTTCAAACCCAGCAAAAATAATATCTAGAAGCTCTATCCAGGATTTGTAATGCAAAAAAGAACCGGTCTAAATCCAAAATTTCAAAATTGCGTTATCCACGGTATTCGCGTTTTTCCATAAAATGTCAAAATCTTCGAAATTTCAAAAACAGCAAAAATAATATCTACACGCTCTGGCCGGGATTTATAATGCAAAATATCCGGTGTAAATCCAACGTTTCAAAATTGAGTCTTCGAATATTGGTGATTTTTTTTCAAAAAATGACAAAATTTACGAAATTACAAAAAATTCAATAATTCCATCTAGGAGCTGTATCTAGGTTTTCCATATTTCAAAAACTGCAAAAATACAAACTAGAAGCTCTGTCCGGGATTTATAAAGCAAATAATCCGGTCTAAATCCACAATTTCAATATAGCGTTATCCAAGGCTTTGTGTTTTTCAAAAAAATTCTAAAATTTCGAAATTTCAAAAACTGCAAAAATACGATCTACAGGATGTGTCCGGGATTTATTATGCAAAATATCCGGTTTAATTAAAAATTTCAAAAATGTGTTTTCCAGGTATTGGCGTTTTTCCAAAAAAAATCAAAATTTTCGAAATTTCAATAACTGCAAAAATACAATCTAGGAGCTCTGTCCGGGATTTATAATGCAAAAAATCCGGTCTAATTCCAAAATTTCAAAATTGATTTTTCTAATGCTATATTTTTCGTGTTTTTCCAAAAAATTAAAATATTCGAAATTTCAAAAACAGGAAAAAAAACTATCTAGAAGCTCTATCCAGGATTTATAATGTAAAAAATTCGGTCTAAATCCAAATTTAAAAATGGAGTTTTCCAATGCTGTAGTCTTGTTGTTTTTCCAAAAAAAGTCATAATTTTCGAAATTACAAAAACTGCAAAAATACTATCTACTAGCATTTTTCGGGAATTATAATGCTAAAAATCCGGTTAAATTTAATTTTTTTTTTCCAAGGCTTAGTCTTCGTGTTACTCCAAAAAACGTAAAAATTTTCGAAATTTCAAAAACTCCAAAAATACTATCTAGAGGGTATATCCGGGATTTAAATCGCAAAAAATCCGGTCAAAATAGAAAATTTGAAAATAGCGTTATCGAAGGCATTAAGTCTTTTTGTGTTTTTTTTTTCAAAAAATGTCGAAAATTTGAAATTTCAATAACTTCAAAAACACGATATACAGGTTGTCCGGGATTTATTATGCAAAAAATCAGTTCTAAATCCAAAATTTCAAAAATGAGTTTTACAATTTTTGGTGTTTTTCCGAAAAAAGTCAATTTTTTCTAAATTTCAAAAACTGCAAAAATACAATCGAGAAGCTCTGTCCGGGAATTATAATGCAAAAATCCGGTCTAAATCGAAAATTTCGAAATTGATTTTTCCAAGGCTATAATCTTTGTGTTTTCCAAAAAACTCAAAATATTAGAAATTTCGAAAACAGCAAAAATACTATCTAGAACTCTATCCAGGATTTATAATGCAAACAAATCCGGTCTAAATCCAATATTTCAAAATTACGTTATCCAGGATTTACAATGCAAAAATCCGGTCTAAATCGAAAAATTCGAGACTGATTTTTTCCGAGGCTATAATATTTGTGTTTTTCCAAAAAAATAATAATTTTAGAAATTTCAAACACAGCAAAAATACTATCTAGAAGCCCTATCCAGGATTTATAATGTAAAAAAATCCGGTCTACATCCAAAATTTCAAGTTTGCGTTATCCACGGTATTCGTGTTTTTTCATAAAATGTCAAAATCTTCGAAATTTCAAAAAAAGCAAAATACTATCTAGACGCTCTGGCTGAGATTTATACTGCAAAATATGCGGTCTATATGTAAAATTTCAAAATTGATTTTTCTGATGCTATAATTTTCGTGTTTTTCCAAAAAAATCAAAATATTCGAAATTTCAAAAGCAGCAAAAATACTACCTAGAAGCACTATCCAGGATTTATAATGTAAAAAATTCGGTCTAAATCCAAAATTTCAAAACAGAGTTTTCCAATGCTATAGTCTTGGTGTCTTTCCAAAAAAAAGTCATAATTTTCGAAATTTCAAATACTGCAGAAATACTAGGTAGCTCTGTCCTAGGTATTCATAATGCAAAAAATCCGCCCACCAACCCCCCCGTTAGAATCCAAAATTTCAAAATTGAGTTTTCGAATGCTATAGTCTTGGTGGTTTCAAAAAATGTCAAAATTTTCGAAATATCAAAAACTGTAAAAATACTATCTAGAGGCTGTGTCCGGGATTTATAATGCAAAAAACCCGGTCTAAATCCAAACTTTCAAAATTGAGTTTTCGAAGTCTATATATAGTCTCGGTGATTTTCCAAAAAATGACAAAATTTTCGAAATAACAAAAAATGCAATATTTCCATCTAACAGCTCTATCTAGGATTTATAATGTAAAAAATCAGGTCTAAATACAAAATTTCAAAATAGAGTTTTCCAAAGCTATAGTCTTGGTGTTTTTCCAAAAAAGTCAAAATTTTCGATATTTCAAAAACTGCAAAAATAAATTTAGAAGCTCTGTCCGGGATTTATAATGCAAGAAATCCGGCCTAAATCAAAAATTTCAAAATAGCGTTATCCAAGGCTTTAGTCTTTGTGTATTTTTTTAATAGCGAAATTTTCGAAATTTCAAAAACTGCACAAATACGATGTACAGGAGGTGTCCGGTATTTATTTTGCAAAAAATCCAGTCTAAATCCAAAATTTCAAAAAATGATTTTTCAAAGTCTTGGTGTTTTTCCAAAAAATGTCAACATTTTCGAAATTTCAGAAACTGCAAAAATACAATGTAAAGCTCTGTCCGGGATATATAATGCAAAAAATCCGGTCTAAATCCAAAATTTCAAAACAGAGTTTTCCAATGCTATAGTCTTGGTGTTTTTCCAAAGAGTCATAATTTTCGAAATTTCAAATACTGCAGAAATACTAAGTAGAAGCCCTGTCCGGGATTTATAATGCAAAAAATACTTTATAAATCCAAAATTTGAATGAGTTTTAGAAGGCAATACTCTTGGTGGTTTCAAAAAAATGTCAAAATTTTGGAAATTCATGAACTATAAAAATACTAACTGGAGGGTGTGTCCGGGATTTATAATGCAAAAAATCCGGTCTAAATACAGAATTTCAAAATAGAGGTTTCCAACGCTATAGTGTTGGTGTTTTTCCAAAAAATTTCAAAATTTTCGAAATTACAAAAACTGCAAAAATACTATCTACAAGAAGTGTCCGGGAATTATAATGCTAAAAATCCGGTTAAATTTAAAATTTCAAAATTTTGTTTTCCAAGGCTATAGTATTCGTATTATTCCAAAAAAAATGTCAAAATTTTCGAAATTTCAAAAACTCCAAAAGTACTATCTTGGATCGTTGTGTTTCCGCGATATATGATGCAAACCTCTCTGGTGTCAATCGAAAATTTCAAAATAGCGTATCTAAAGGCTTAGTCTGTGTGTTTTATTTCTAAAAATGTCGAAAATTTCGAAATTTTCAATAACTGCAAAAAACACGATCTACATGATGTGGTCCGGTCTATATTATGCAAAAAACTCGTTCTACAAATCCAAAATTTCAAAAATGAGTTTTCCAAGTGCCTTGGTGTTTTTTATCCAAAAAGTCAAAATTTTCGAAATTTCAAAAACTGAAAACATACAATCTAGAAGCTCTGTCCGGGTCTATAAATGCAAAAAATCCTGTCTAAAATCTAAAGTTTGAAAATTTAGTTTTTTTCGAGGCGACTAAGCTTGGTTTTTTTTCGAAAGAATGTCATATTTTCGGAATTTCAACAAAACTGTAAAAATACTATCTAGAGGGTGTGTTTGGGATATATTTTGCAAAAAATCCGGTCTAAATCAAAAATTTTAAAATAGAGTTATCCAAGGCTGTACTCTTGGTGATTTTTCAAAAACGTCCAAAAGTTTCGAAATTTAAAAAAAAATTAAAAACTGTAAAAATATTATCTCCCAAAGCACTGTCCGGGATTTATAATGCCAAAAAATCCGGTTCTAAATCCAAAAATTTCAATATTGTTGTTTTCAAGGCTATTAATGTTTGTGATTTTACAAAAAATGTCAAAATTTTTCGAAATTTCAAAAACTGCAAGAAACTACTCTCTAGAAGCTCTGTCCGGTATTTATATGCTCAAAAATTTCGGCTCTAAATCCAAAAGTTTTGAAAATTTTAGTTTTCCAAAAAATTTTCAATATTTTTCGAAATTTCAAAACTACTGCAAAAATACTATATAGGGCCGTGTGTTCGGGATTTATAATGGGCAAAAAAATCGCGGTGCTCCAACCCTAATTTCAAAATTGCGTTATCCACGTTATTTGTGTTTTTTTTTTCAAAAAATGTCAATTTTTTTTTCAAATTTCAAGATCTGCAAAAATATACGATCTACAAGGGTGTGGTCCCGGGATTTATACAGGAAAAATTCGGTCAAATCCAAAAATTTCAAATTGAGCGTTCCAAGGTACTATAGTTCTTGGTTTTTTTTCCCAAAAATGTCAACAGTTTCGAAATTTTTCAAAAACTGCAAAAGTACTATCTAAAAGCTCTGTCCGGGATTTATAATGCCAAAAATACAGCCTAAATCCAAAATTTCAAACTTGAGTTTTCCTAGGCTATAGTGTTGGTGTTTTTTTCAAAAAAATGTCAACATTTTCGAAATTTCAAAAAACTGCAAAAATACGATCTACAGGGGGTGTCCGTATTTATAATGCAAAAAAATCCGGTCTAAATCCAAAATTTTAGAATTCAGTTTTGCAAGGCTATATATAGTCTTGGTGTTTTTCCAAAAAAATTCAATATGTTGGAAATTTCAAAAACTCCCAAAATACTATCTAGAAGCTCTGTCCCGGATTTATAATGTAAAAAATCCGGTGTTAATCCAAAATTTGAAAATTTGGTTTTCCAAGGCTATAGTCTTGGTGTTATTCAAAGAATTTCAAAATTTTCTAAATTTCAAAAAGTGCAACAATATTATCTACAGGGTGTGTCCGAGATTTGTAATGCAAAAATTCCGGTCTAAATCCAAAATTACAAAATTGAGATTTCCAAGGTTATAGTCTTGGTGTCTCCAAAAAAATGTCAAAATTTTCGAAATTTCAAAAGCTGCAAAAATACTATCTAGAGGTTGTGTTCGGAATTTATACTGCAAAAAATCCGACTAAATCTAAAATTTCAAAATTGAGTTCTCCCAGGCTACAGTCTTGGTGTTTTTTTTAAATGTCAAAATTTTCGAAATTTCAAAAACTGCAAAAATACTTTCTAGAAGCTCTGTCCGGGATTTTTTATGCAAAAAATCCGATCTAAATCCAAAATTTCAAAATTGAGTTTTCCAAGATTATAGTCTTGGTGTTTTTCCAAAAAATGTCAAAATTTTCGAAATTTCAAAAACTTCAAAAATATTATCTACAAGCTCTGTCCGGGATTTATAATGTAAAAATCCGGTCTGAATCCAAAATTTCAATATTGCGTTTTCCAAGGCAATAGTGATGGTATTTTTACAAATAATGTAAAAATTTTCGAAATTACAAAAACTGCAAAAATACTATTTAGAGGGCGTGTCTGGGATTTAAAATGTAAAAAATCCTGTCTAAATACAAAATTTCAAAATTGAGTTTTGCAAGGCTATAGTCTTCGTGTTTTTTCCAAAACATGTCAAATTTTCGAAATTTCAAAAACTGCAAAAATACTATCTAGAAAATCTGTACGGGATTTATAATGCAAAAAATTCTGTCTAAATCCAAAGTTCGAAAATTTAGTTTACCAGAAAATGTCAAAATTTTCGAAATTTCAAAAACTGCAAAACTACTATATAGGGCGTGTGTCAGGGATTTATAATGAAAAAATCCGGTCTCAATCCAAAATTTCAAAATTGATTTTTCCGAGGCTATAGTCTTGGTATTTTTACAAAAAATTTCAAAATTTTCGAAATTTCAAAAACTGCAAAAATACCATCTAGGAGCTCTATCCAGGATTTATAATGCAAAAAATCCGGTCTAAATCAAAAAATTCAAAATAGAGTTTTCCGAGCGTATAGCCTTGGTGTTTTTCCAAAAAATGTCAACATTTTCGAAATTTCAAAAAGTGCAAATATACCATCTAGAGGCTCTGTGCGGGATTTGTAATGAAAAAATCCGGTCTAAATCCAAAATTTGAAAATTTAGTTTTCCAAGGCTCAATTCTTGGTGTATTTTCAAAAAATGTCAAAGTTTTCGAAATTTCAAAAACAGCAACAACACTATCTAGAAGCTCTGTCCGGGATTTATAATGCAAGAAATCCGGTTTAAATCTAAAATGTAATAATTGAATTTTCCAAGGCTATAGTCATGGTGTGTTTCCAAAATATAGCAAAACTTTCGAAATTTCAAAAAATGCAATAATACTATCTTGAGAGTGCGTCCGGGATCTATAATGCAAAAAATCCGGTCTAAATCCAAATTTCAGAATTGAGTTTTCCAAGGTTAGAGTCTTGGCGTTTTTCCAAAAAATATCAAAATGTTCCTAATTTCAAACACGGCAAATATACTATCTAAAGGATGTGTCCGGGATTTATAATGCAAAAAATCCGGTCTATATCCAAAATTTCAAGATCCAGTTCTTGGTGTTTTTCCAAAGAATTTCAAAATTTTCGAAATTTAAAAAAAATGCAAAAATACGATCTTCAGTGTGTGTCGGAAATTCATGATGCAAAAAATCCGGTATAAATGCAAAATTTCAAAACTGCGTTTTCCAAGTCTATAGTCTTGGTGTTTTTTCAAATAAGTATAAATTTTCTAAATTCAATAACTGCAAAAATACGATCTACAGGGTGGATCCGTGATTTATAATGCAAAAAATCCGGTCTAAATCCAAAATTTCGAAATTGAGTTTTCCAAGGCTATAGTGTGGCGTTTTTCCAAAAAATTTCAAACTTTCGAAATTTCAAAAACCGCATAAACTAACTAACTTATACACCTCACTGATAGTATTCTTTTAGCAATATTAATATATTTAATTATTTATGTAAATAATATTAAGAATAACAAATATTTTTATTTGTTTTGTTTTAAATATTGTATAATCGTAAAATTAGTTTTCTATATCTCATTATTTTCCTGTTTTTATATACACTAGACAGGGACAATTTAATATGTCTTGCTAGTATACATTTTATTATTAGTTTTAGTCTTAATTTTAACTAATATTAACTGGTTGTATTATAGATCGTAATATGTATATTAGATATTATCTTTTGATCAAATTTTTACTTAGTGTTTAATATTAGAGTTAATTAAGATTGTTATATTCTTATGTAATATATGTTTGTCTTGGTGAGTGGAAGAGAAGGCCACATGGCCTTAACTCCACCAGGCTAAATAAATCTAAATCTAAATCTAAATCTAAATACTATCTACAAGCTCTGTCAGGGATTTATAATGCAAAATATCCGGTCTAAATCCAAAATTTCAATATAGTTTTCCAAGGCTATAGTGTTGGTGTTTTTGCAAAAAATTTCAAAATATTCGAAATTACAAAAACTGCAAAATTACGTTCTACAGTCTGTGTCCGAAATTTATAATGCAAGAAATCTGATCTAAATCCAAAATTTCAAAATTGTGCTTTCCAACGCTACAGTCTTGGTGTATTTCCAAAAAATGCCAAAGTTTTCGAAATTTCAAAAACCGCTAAAACCCTATCTAGAAGTTCTATCCGGGATTTATAATGCAAGAAATCCGGTTTAAATCCAAAAATTCATAATTGAGTTTTCCAAGGTAATAGTCTCGGAGTTTTTCCAAAAAATGTCAAAATTTTCGAAATTTCAGAAACTGCAAAATTACTGTCTGGAAGCACTGTCCGTGATTTATAATGCAAAACATCCGGTCTAGATCCATAATTTCAAAATTGAGTTTGCCAAGTCTTGGTGGTTTTCCAAAAAATTCCAGAATTTTCGAAATTTCAAAAACTGCAAAAATACTATCGAGAAGTTCTAACCGGGATTTATAATACTCAGAATGCGTTCTAAATCCAAAATTTCAAAACTGAGTTTTCCTTGGAGTGTTTCCAAAAAATTTTAAATATTCGTAATTTCAAAAAATGCGAAAATACTATCTAGAGGGTGCGTCAGGGATTAATAATGCAAAAAATCCGGTCAAAGTCCAAAATTTCGAAATTGAGTTTTCAAAAAATGTCAAAATTTTCGAAATTTCAAAAACTGTAAAAATACTGTCTAGAAGTCTGTCCGGGATTTATAATGCAAAAAATCCGGACTATATCCAAAATTTCAAAATTGAGTTTTCCAAGTTTACAGTCCTGGTGGTTTTCCAAAGATTGTCAAAATTTTCGGAATTTCAAAAACTGCAAAAATACTATTTAGAATCTCTATCCGGGACTTATAATTCACAAAATGCGTTCTAAATCCAAATTTCAAAATTGAGTTTTCCTTGGTGTGTTTCCAAAAAATGGCAAAGTTTTCGAAATTTCAAAAAATGCAAAAATACCATCTACAGGGTGTGTCCGGGATTTATCATGCAAATAGTCCGGTCTAAATCCAAAATTCAAAATTGAGTCTTCCAAGGCTTGGTGTTTTTACAAAAAATGTCAAAATTTTCGAAATTTCAAAAACTGCAAAATTACCATCTAGGGAACTCTATCCAGGATTAATAATGCAAAAAATCGGGTCTATATCCAACATTTGAAAATAGAATATTCCAAGGCTATGGTCTTGGTGTTATTCCAAAAAATTTCAAAATTTTCGAAATTTGAAAAATGCAAATATACTATCTAAAGCATGTGTCCCCCCTCCATGGTATCTTTACCTTGTCGTGGTGGAGTGGCTTGCGTGCTTAAATGATCCTGAGAGTTATGCCGGCGGTAGCATTGCTGCCGATAGGGTTACCCATGCCGGACTGGTCGACGGTGATAAGCCAGACGAAAAAAGTACCTTGGTCGAAAGAGTGACGATCTTTCACAGTAAAAATACAACCGTCAAGAAATGCAGACATGGGTTCAACTGGGATAAAATTTTCCGGAGGTCAAATAGTCCCCCATTCGGTTCTCCGGGTGGGGACTACTTCAGGGAACCCATGCCAAAGGCTCAAACATAGGGACATGTTCCTAGGAACATGGAATGTTAGGACTTTACACAATAGCGGGGCACTAGAGATATTAACGCGGGATTTAGATAAATCGCTCTAGGATATAGTCGCTTTACAGGAAGTTAGGTGGTCAGGAGAAGGTAGTCAGGAATCAGGAAGCTTTGCATTATACTACGGGGGTGCAGAAAGACCTGCATTTGGAACGGGTTTTTTAGTCAGAAGGAGGATCCTATCCGCTATCCGAGATATTAAGTTTGTTAGTGATAGGATATCATACATAATTCTTAAGGGTGTGCATGCCCCCACAGAAGATAAAGATGACAAGATCAAGGATGAGTTCTATGAAGAATTAGAATGCTTATTTGATAGCCTTTCACGATAGCATATGAAAATTGTCTTGGGAGATTTTAATGCAAAAGTGGGGCGGGAAGATATATTCAAACCAACAATAGGCAAATTCAGTCTTCATGAAGATAGTAACAACAACGGGGTTAGATTAGTCACATTTGCCACATCAAAGAATCGCATTGTTAAGAGCACAACATTTCAGCATAAGGATATTCATAAATACACCTGGACGTCCCCAGATGGAGAAACTCGGAACCAGATACATCATGTATTAGTGGATAAACGCTGGCACAGCAGCATCATCGATGTTAGATCAGTTAGAGGGACAGACTGCAATTCGCATCATAATCTGGTCAGAGTGAAAATCAGGCAACGGCTATCGCTTATGAGAGGAACAATTGCTAAAGATGATTCTGTAAAATTTGAATTAAAAAACTTGAAAAATGATGAAATGCGGCAAGAATACCAAATCAAAATTGCTAATAGATTTGAAGTACTGGAATCTTCAGATAACAATGTGGCTAACGAAGAAGAAACTGATATAAATAAAGAATGGGATGCTATAAGAGATACTATTAAATTGTCAGCATCAGAAAGCATTGGTTGTTTAAAAAAGAGGCAAAACAAGAAATGGTTTGATGAGGAATGTGCCGACATTGTGAAGAAAAGAAAGCTAGCAAAATTGAAATGGTTACACGAGCCAAATGAGGTAAATTTAGAGCAATTAGGTAGTATTAGACGGCAAACCACCAAGTTACTAAAGAGCAAAAAGAGGGAATATTTGAGAGAGAGGATTAATGATCTTGAAATGAATGCAAAAAATAGGAACATTAGAGAATTATATCAGGGAATTAGGATAGAGAAGAAAGGGTTTCAGGCTAGAACAAACATAATTCGGAATGAAAATGGGGATATGATTGCAGATTCCAGGAGTATATTAAATAGATGGAAAAGTTACTTTAATCAGCTACTAAATGTACATACAGAACAGGACATTGAGGAGGATAATTTACAGACAGCAGAAATGCTAGTCGAAGAACCAAGTGCATTAGAGGTTGAAATGGCGATAGAAAAATTGAAGATGTATAAAGCATCAGGTTCGGATGAGATACCAGCAGAACTGATAAAATCAGGGGGAGAAAAATGTATGGACAAGATATACTGATTGCTTAGTATGATTTGGGAAAAAGAAGCTCTTCCAGATGAATGGAAGGAATCAATTATAGTACCAATTTATAAGAAAGGAGATAAAACTGATTGCAACAACTACAGGGGCATCTCATTACTTTCAACTTCGTACAAAATTCTAACAAATATATTAGTAAGCAGACTTACTCCCTATATTGATGACATTCTAGGAGATCATCAATGTGCATTTAGAAGAAACAGGTCTACAACAGATCAGATTTTTAGTATAAGACAGATTTTAGAAAAGAAATGGGAATATAATAGTACTGTACATCAACTATATGTAGACTTCAAAAAAGCATATGATTCAATTAAGAGGGAGAGGTTATATAGTATCCTGCTGGAGTTCGGAATTCCAAAAAAGTTAGTTAGACTTATACGAATGTGTCTAAATGGCACAAAAAGTAGGGTGCGTGTAGGCAAACACTTTTCCGACACTTTTGAAATCCAGAATGGGTTGAAGCAAGGAGATGCACTATCTCCTCTACTATTTAATTTTGTACTAGAGCATGCCATTAAATCTTTAGAGAATGAGGAAGGCTTACAACTGAATGGTATTAATAAGCTGTTAGTGTATGCTGATGATGTAGTATTATTGACCGATAGCGAGGAGACACTAAAGGACAACACGCACACACTATTGAGTAACACTAAGAAATCAGGACCGGAAGTAAATATCAATAAAACTAAATTTATGGTCACATGTAGAAATTCATTATATAATGGAAATGGACAGCTAATGACAAATGAGGGAAATTTTGAGGAAGTGGCTGAATTCAAATACCTAGGAACAAATAGGAATGAGATGCACAAAGAAATTAAACATAGGCTCAATTCTGGAAATGCGTGCTATTATGCATTGCAGAGACTCTTGATATCCCAACTATTTTCAAAAAACGTTAAACTGAAAATATATAAAACTATTATTCTACCAGTTATATTATATGGGTGCGAAACATGGACTCTTACTTTAAGGGAGGAAAGGAGATTGCAAGTATTTGAGAATAAGGTACTTAGGAAAATTTTTGGACCAAAGAGAGATGAACAGACAGGTGAATGGAGAAGACTCCATAACAATGAACTACATGGTCTTCATAGGAAGCCAGATATAATAAGAACAGTTAAGTCTCGTAGACTGCGATGGGCAGGACATGTTGCACGTATGGGGAATAAAATACTTACATGGAAGCTTCTTGTAGGAAAGCCAGAAGGGAAACGCCCAGTTGGTAGACCAAGAATGAGGTGGGAGAATAACATTAACTATGATTTGAGGGAAGTAGATTATACAGGGAATGATTGGAAAGTATTAGCTCAGGATAGGGATGTATGGAGAGCGTATGTCCGCGCGGCCATGAACCTACGGGTTCGATAGTGCCAGTGAGTAAGTAAGTAAAGGATGTGTCCAGGTTTTATAATGCAAAAAATCCGGTCTAAATCCAAAATTACAAAATAGATTTTCCCAAAGCTACAATCTTGGTGTTTTTCCAAAAATAATCAAAATTTTCGAAAATTAAAAAACTGCAAAAATACGATCTAAGAGCTCTATCGAGGATTAATAATGCAAAAAATCAGGTCTATTTCCAACATTTCAAAATAGAGTTTTCCAAGGCTATAGTCTTTGGGTTTTTTAAAAAATGGCAAAATTTTCGAAATTTAGAAAACTGCATAGATACTATGTAGAGGGTGTGTCCGGGATTTATAATGCAAAAAATCCGGTCTAAATCCAAACTTTCAAAATTGTGTTTTCCAAGGCTATAGTCGTGGTGTTTTTCAAAAAAATGTCAAAATTTTCGAAATTTCAAAAACTGCAAAAATACTATATAGAAGCAAAAAATCCGTTATAATCCAAAGTTTCACATTTGAGTTTTCCAAGGCTATGATCTTGGTGTTTTTTTTCGCTAAAAATGACAAAATTTTCGAAATTAGAAAAACTGCAAAAATTCCATCTAGAAGCTCTGTCCGGGATTTATAATGCAAAAAATCCGGTTTAAGTCTAAAATTACAAAATTGAGATTTCCAAGGCTTGGCGTTTTTCCAAAAAAATGTTAAAATGTTCTAAATTTCAAAAACTGTAAATATACTATCTAGAGGGAGTGTCTGGGATTTATAATGCAAAAAATCCGGTCTAAATCCAAAATTTCAAAACTGAGTTTTCGAAGGCAACATTTTCGAAATTTCAAAACTACAAAAAAATCCAGAAACTCTGTCCGGAAATTAAAATGCAAGAAATCCGGTTTAAATCCAAAACTTCAAAATTGATATTTGAAGAGAAAAATTATACGCTCAGACCGGGACTTGAACCCGGGACCCTTGGTTCTCTAGACCAAGTGCTCTACCAACTGAGCTACCTGAGACAAGTACCGATCTAAACGCAAATCCTTCTCTTATACATTGTAATTCCCTTCCAACAAATGCTCTGAAGCCATGCTTCTATCTTGCAAATGTCGGCTCCTTTATTAAGAAGACATATTTGGGAATTATACATTACAGCCAGTACGGCTTTTTTCATGTTTTAATAATTGATTTCGTACATCTCATTGATGGATAAATCATATTTGAAGAGAAAAATTATACGCTCAGACCGGGACTTGAACCCGGGACCCTTGGTTCTCTAGACCAAGTGCTCTACCAACTGAGCTACCTGAGACAAGTACCCGATCTAAACGCAAATCCTTCTCTTATACATTGTAATTCCCTTCCAACAAATGCTCTGAAGCCATGCTTCTATCTTGCAAATGTCGGCTCCTTTATTAAGAAGACATATTTGGGAATTATACATTACAGCCAGTACGGCTTTTTTCATGTTTTAATAATTGATTTCGTACATCTCATTGATGGATAAATCATATTTGAAGAGAAAAATTATACGCTCAGACCGGGACTTGAACCCGGGACCCTTGGTTCTCTAGACCAAGTGCTCTACCAACTGAGCTACCTGAGACAAGTACCGATCTAAACGCAAATCCTTCTCTTATACATTGTAATTCCCTTCCAACAAATGCTCTGAAGCCATGCTCATGAAGTCCCGGTCTGAGCGTATAATTTTTCTCTTCAAATATGATTTATCCATCAATGAGATGTACGAAATCAATTATTAAAACATGAAAAAAGCCGTACTGGCTGTAATGTATAATTCCCAAATATGTCTTCTTAATAAAGGAGCCGACATTTGCAAGATAGAAGCATGGCTTCAGAGCATTTGTTGGAAGGGAATTACAATGTATAAGAGAAGGATTTGCGTTTAGATCGGTACTTGTCTCAGGTAGCTCAGTTGGTAGAGCACTTGGTCTAGAGAACCAAGGGTCCCGGGTTCAAGTCCCGGTCTGAGCGTATAATTTTTCTCTTCAAATATGATTTATCCATCAATGAGATGTACGAAATCAATTATTAAAATTCAAAATTGAGTTTCCCAAGGCTACAATCTTGGTGTTTTTCCAAAAAATATCCAAATTTTCGAAAATTCAAAAGCTGCAAAAATACCAACTAGGAGCTCTATCCAGGATTAATAATGCAAAAAACCAGGTCTATATCCAAAATTTCAAAATAGAGATTTCCAAGGCTATAGTCTTGGTGTTTTTTAAATAATGGCAAAATTTTCGAAATTTAGAAAACTGCATAGATACTATCTAGAGGGTGTGTCCGGGATTTATAATGCAAGAAATCCGGTCTAAATCTAAAATTTAAAAATTGTGTTTTCCAAGGCTATAGTCGTGGTGTATTTCCAAAAAATCTAAAAATTTTCGAAATTTCAAAAACCGCAAAAACTCTATCTAGAAGCTCTGTAAGGGATTTATAATGCAAAAAGTCCGGTCTAAGTGCATAATTACAAAATTGCGTTTTCCAAAGCTATAGTGTTGGTGCTTTTCCAAAAAATTTCAAAATTTTCGAAATTTCAAAAACTGCAAATAAAACTATCTACAAGCTCTGTCCGGGAATTATAATGCAAAATTTCCGGTCTAAATCTGAAATTTCAAAATTTAGTTTCCAAGGCTATAGTTTCGGTGTTTTTCTAAAGAATTTCAAAATTTTCGAAATATCAATAAACTGCAAAAATACGATCTACTGGCTGTGTCCAAAATTTATAATGCAAAAACTCCGATCTAAAACAAAAATTTCAAAATTGTATTTTCCAAGGCTATAGTCTTGGTGTTTTTCCAAAAAATATTAAAATTTTTGAAATTTCAATAATTGCAGAAATACCATCTAGGAGCTCTATCCAGGATTAATAATGCAAAACTTCAAGTCCAAATCCAAAATTTTAAAACAGAGTTATCCAAGGCTGTAGTCTTGGTGTTTTTTTCAAAAAAGTCTAAATTTCCTAAATTTAAAAAACCGCAAAGATACGATCTACAAGCTGTATCCCTGATTTATAATGAAAAAAATCCGGTCGAAATAGAAAATTTAAAAATTGAGTTTCGCTAGGCTACAGTCTTGGTGTTTTTTTTTCGGAAAATGACAGAATTTTCCAATCCACAAAAATTTCAAAAACACTATCTAGAGGGTGTGTCCGGGATTTATAATGCAAGGAATCCGGTTTAAATCCAAAATTTCATAATTGAGTTTCCAAAAAATGTCAACATTTTCGAAATTTCAAAAAACTGCATAAATACTATCTAGAAGCTCCGTCCGTGATTAACAATTTAAAAAATCCAGTCTAAATCCATAACTTCAAAATAGAGTTTTCCAAGGCTATAGCGTTGGTGTTTTTCCAAAAAAATTCAAAATTTTTGAAATATCAAAAACTGCAAAAATACTATCTACAAGCTCTGTCCGGGATATATAATGCAAAATTTCCGGTCTAAATCTAAAATTTCAAAATTTAGTTTCCAAGGCTATAGTTTCGGTGTTTTACCAAAGAATTTCAAAACTTTCGAAATTTCAAAACTGCAAAAATACGATCTACTGGCTGTGTCCAAAATATATAATTCAAAAAATCCGATCTAAAACCAAAATTTCAAAATTGAATTTTCCTCGGCTGTATATAGTCTTGGTGTTTTTCCAAAAAATATTAAAAATTTGAAATTTCAATATTTGCAAAAAATATCATCTAGGAGCTCTATCCAGGATTAATAATGCAAAAAATCAGGTCCAAACCCAACATTTTAAAATAGAGTTATCCAAGGCGATTTTCCAAAAAATGTCAAAATTTTCGAAATTTCAAAAACTTCAAAAACACTATCTCCAGGGTGTGACCGCGATTTATAAACGAAAAACCGCATAAACCGAAAATTTCAAAATTGCGTTATCCACGGTATTCGGGTTTTTTCAAAAAATGTCAAAATTTTCCAAATTTCAAAAACTTCAAAAATACGATCTACAGGGCGTTTCCGGGATTTATAAAGGTAAAAATCTGGCCTAAATCCAAAATATCAAAATTTAGTTAACCAAGGCTACAGTCTCGGTGTTTTTTCACAAAATGTCAAAATCTTCGAAATTTCTAAAATTGCCAAAAATACTATCTAGAAGCTCTGGCCGGGATTTATAACGAAAAAAATCCGGTCTAAATTCAATGTTTCAAAATTGAGTTTTCCAAGGCAATGGTCTTGGTGATTTTCCAAAAATTACAAAATTTTATAAATTTTAAAAACTGCAACAATTCCATCTAGCAACTCCAGCCTAAATAAAAAAATTACAAAACTGAGTTTTCCAAGTCTATAGTCTTGGTGTTTTCCAAAAAAATGTCAAAATTTTCGAAATTTCAAAAACTGCAAAAATACTATCTCGAAGGTGTGTCCGGGATTTATATTGCAAAAAATCCGGTCTAAATCATATATTTCAAAATTGAGTTTTCCCAGGCTATAATCTTGGTGTTTTTTAAAACAATGTCAAAATTTTCGAATTTTCGATAACTGCAAAAATACTATCTACAAGCTCTGTACGGGATGTATCATGCAAAAAATCCGGTCTAAATCCAAAATTTCGAAATTGAGTGTTTTTCCAAAAAATGTCAAAATTTTCCAAATTTCAAAAACTGCAAAAATACTCTATAGAAGTTCTATCCTGGGTCAATATTGCAAAAAATCCGGTCTAAATCCAAAATTTCAAAATTGTGTTTTCCATGGCTGTAGTCTTCGTGTTTTTTTCCAAAAAATGTCAAAATTTTCGAAACTACTAAAACTGCAAAAATACAATCTAGAATATCTGTCAGGGTTATACAATGCAAAAAATCCGGTATAAATACAAAATTTCAAAATTGAGTTTTCCAAGGCTATAGTCCTGGTGTTTTTCCAAAAAAGTTAAAATTTTCGAAATTTCAAAAACTGCAAAAATACGATCTACAGGTTGTGTCCGGGATTTATAATACAAAAATCCGGTCTAAATCAAAAATTTCAAAATTGTGTTTTCCAAGGCTATATTCTAGGTGTTTATCAAAAACTGTCAAAATTTTCGAAATTCAAAAACTGAAAAACACTATCTAATAGCTCTGTCCGGGATTTATATTCCAAAAAATCCGGTCTAAATGCAAAATTTCAAAATTGCGTTTTCCAAGGCTATATACAGGCTTGGCGTTTTTTCAAAAATGTCTAAATTTTCTTAATTTAAAAAACTGCAAAAATACGATCTACAGGGTGTGTCCGTGATTTATAATGCAAAAAAACGGGCTATGTCCAAAATTTCGAAATTGAGTTTTCGAAGGCTATAGTCTAGGTGATTTTTTCAAAAATGTCTCAATTTTCGAAATTTCAAAAATTGCAAAAATATTATCTAGAAGGGTGTTTCCGGGATTTATAATGCAAAAATCCGGTCTAAATCCAAAATTTCAAAATTGAGTTTTCCAAGGCTATAGACTTCGTGTTTTTTTCAAAATATATCAGCATTTTCGAAATTTCAAAAACTGCACAAATACTATCTATATGATCTATCCCGGATTTATAATGCAAATAATCCGGTCAAAATCCAAAATTTCAAAATAGATTTTTCCAAGGCTATATTCTTGGTGTTTTTCCAAATAATGTCAAAATTTTCGAAATTTCAAAAACTGCAAAGATACTATCTACAAGCTATGTCCGGGATTTATAATGCAAAAATCCGGTCTAAATCTAAAATTCAAAATTGAGTTTTCCAAGGTTAGTCTTGGTGTTTTTCCAAAAAAATTCTAACATTCAAAATTTCAAAAACTGCAAAAATACTATCTAGAGCGTGAAGTCAGGGATTTATAATGCAGGAAAATCCTGGTGTCTAAATCCAAAATTTCAAAAATTGACGTTATCAAAGACGCTTACAGTTTTGGCGGGTTTTTTCAAAAATTTCAATTTTCCGAAATTTAGAAAACTGCAAAAAGTATGATCTACAGGGTTGTGTCCGGTATACTACAATGCCAAAAACCTCGGTCTAAATCCAAAATTACAAAATTGAGTTTACTAAGGCTACGGTCTTGGTGTATTTAAAAAAAAGTCAATATTTTCGAAATTTAAAAACTGCACAAATACCATTTAGAAGCTCTGTCCTGGATTTATAATGCAAAAATTCGGTCTACATGCAAAATTTCAAAATTGAGTTTTTTCCAACTTGGTGTTTTTCCAAAAAAAATGTCAACATTATCGAAATACCAAAAACTGCAAAAATACTATCTGGAGGGCGTGTTTGGGATTTATAATGACAAAAAATCCGGTCTAAAAAATCCAAAATTTCAAAATTGAGTTTTCAAAGGCTACTCTTGGTGTTTTTTCCAAAATATGTCAAATTTTCGAATTTCCTTTCAAAAACTGCAAAACCAC
>JASPKZ010004625.1:0-16282 GCA_030220185.1 Diploptera punctata | reverse complement strand
GTGTTATGAGTACTTTATAAATGCTGATAATAATAAAGCAATGTGTTTTCAAAGGAACATATTTGGTATTTATTTCAGGTGTCATACAGTATAATTCCCAATAAAATATCAAAGTCTGGACTGTTCTTTTTAATTCATTTTCCTGCATTGTCCAAGTACTAAATTCCACTTCTGTTTCTTTTAATCATGACATACAAAACTCATGTCCCCAAAAAACAGATGTTTATTTCCAATTGCAGTTTTCCTAAGATTCAGCCAAATCTCCTCCCTCTAAACTTCTATGGTATTTTCTCAAAAATATAAATACATTTGTCGCTATAAGTTTTATAAGTTGGTATGGGTTGATCATTAATTGAGTAGACATTGAAAGAAATTTTTACTGGATTAGTTCGTTGAGGAAAAGTTCATTGGGGGCTTTAGTGAATGTGCCATTTATTTATGTATTTCATAAAGCCCTAGAGCTTGCATATAAGTAGTAAACCATAGCTATTCACGGGGACTATTTGAAAAACATCATTTGACGGAGGATGAGGTAAACAGTAAACTGAATGAAGTTTCATGCATGACTACATATTTTAAAAGATGTTGTTTTTTATATAATGCCCTTATAGGACGGTAGGGCAAAGTAATAGTTGGCATATATATAATGCATATAATTCCTTTTTTGTTTTGATATAAATTTTAGAATAACCCGATAGAGTATCAAAGTTTATAAATTATGACTATAGTCTTGTATCAGGAGAAGCATTAATGACCAATAAGGAGAAGAGACAATACTAATATTTACATAAATGGTGCTTAAAGATTTGTGGTGATTTACAGCATAATTAATACATAGTTACTTTAAAACAGTTTCATAACGGAAAAACTGCACTTAAACTAGCCGTGGAATATTTTCAAAGTCCAATAGAACAACAGTACGCATATGTCAGGTTTTATATAGCCAGCGATAACCCCACAATCTAACCACATCTCGATTATCATCCGCGATTACTATATGTCGCTGTGAAATTGAACTTAACTAATATTTTGCAATATTAAGAGAAAAATAGCATCATAATAGTGTCTACCAGTGTCATAATATTGTTGATTTGCATATTTAAATAAATACTTCCAAAAATTGTCTAATAATGTTATACAAAATTGTTTGAAACAAGTTTAAAGCATTAAATAATGTTAGTTAATACAGAAGAAGAGTTTTACGGACAATATAAATGAAAAATCAAGCGCTAGTAGAAGTGCAGTGGAGCCCTATACCATATGTTAATTTTTACCATAATCTCAACCTTGAGGTTAAGGAAAATAAAATGGCACCTCAAAAATTGATAATAACTTTGTATTTATTGGGTGTGATTTACATAACGTGGGGTTGATGGTAATTTCTTACCATGGTCTTAAAATATTATCTTCATAGGGTTAATTTTGATAATGGTTTTCGATTAACAATTACAAAAAATAAATTAATACATAGGTGACCTATCAATTGATTTTTATAAACCATAATAATAACTTATTATTTGCTACAATTTCGACTTTTAAGGTTAGGCCTACAAAATTATTAGGACCTATAGTATTACCTGTTATTGCCACAAGGTTATACCTATTAGCCATAAAGATAACATAATAAAATAAAAATAGACCCATCTCAAATGGATCACTAATACTGTTTGTAATTTGATTATAAAATAGATCACGTTATATTATATTAAATTTGGTTTGTGGATCTCCCAACAACGTACGCTTTTCTTCATCACAATACACATGTATAAAAATATAAAAGCTGTGGAATGTTACAATTTGACCTTTGTATACTTTTCTTACTACATTTCTATCAATAATATAAGCCTATTTTCAGATAACTAATTTTATCACGGGATAACTGGGCAATAATATATTTTTACTTTCATTGTTTGGACATTTCTATATGTAGGGGAAATCCCAATTTTGCCATGAATAAGTTTTGGTTACACACATATATTGTATGTTTAACCTCAATCAGATTCTATTTCCTCATTTTTGTAATAAGTTTAATTTATTTTAGGCAAACAATCACATTCCCATAACCTATACAATTGCAGACGATTTTTAAAAGACGCCATATTTCACAATATCATATGGATTATTTCTCTATGCATTTTAAAAATCATTGCCAACATACGCATTTTTCCATCTCGCCTGAGATAGAGATAAGATCGGATAAGATGGTTTCAAGAAAACCATCTCTCACTCTCGTGGTCAGACTCAACTTACGAAAGTGAGTGAGGTGGGGGAGAGGAGAGTTGGTTTCAAGAATACCGGCCTGAGACAGCTTTCTGAGATAATCAGTTCTGTGTGTATTACCCGTTTAAGGAGTAAGCGCAGTTGTTGACGGAGGGCACTGCAGTCTTGTTTATGCAGGAATAGAACACGTGACACTGCTATCTATGAGTGCGGTGGGGAACGGGACGTGGGACGCTGACAGTGAAACACTACCTAAGATGACGTCACGTGTCCTAAACAAAAGAGAGCTTCGCAATTCTTCCGACTTGCAGAGATATTTTGAACGACTGACTTACTTTACTCACTGGAACTATCAAACCCCGTTATAGGTTCATGGCATGACACGGACATAAGCTCTACATACATCCCTATCCTGAGCTAATGCTTTCCAATCATTCCCTGTATAATCGACTTCCCTCAAATCATAGTTAATGTTATTCTCCCACCTCATTATTGGTCTACAAACTGGGCGTTTTCCCTATGGCTTTCCTACAAGAAGCTTCCATGCAAGTCTTTCATTTCCCATACGTGAAACATGTCGCTTGCCCATTGCATTCTACGAGGACTAAACTGTTCTTATTATATCTGGCTTCCTATAAAGACCATGTAGTTCATTGTTATGTAGTCTTTCTCCATTCACCGGTTCTGTTCATCTCGATTTGGTCCAAAAATTTTCCTAAGTACTTTATTCTCAAATACTTGTAATCTCCTTTCCTCTCTTAGGCCGGTATTCTTGAAACCAACTCTCCTCTCCCCCACCTCTCTCACTTTCGTAAGTTGAGTCTGACCACGAGAGTGAGAGATGGTTTTATTGAAACCTCCTTATCCGATCTTATCTCTATCTCAGGCGAGATGGAAAAATGCGTTATGTTGGCAATGTTTTTTAAAAGTGCGATAGAGAAATAATCCATATGAATTGTGAAATATGGCGTCTTTTCAAAATCGTCTGCAATTGTATAGGTATTATGGGAATGTGATTGTTTGCCGAAAATAAATTAAACTTATTAAAAAATGAGGAAATAAAATCTGATTGAGGTTAAACATACAATATATGTGTGTAATCAAAACGTATTTCATGGCAAAATTAGGATTTCCTAAAATATAGAAATGTCCAAACAATGAAAGTTAAAAAAATATATATTGCCCCGTTATCCCTTATAAAATTAGTTATCTGAATTAGGCTTATATTATTGGCTAACTATAGTTAAGAAAAGTATAAAAGCGTCAAATTCGTAACATTCCACAGCTTTTATATTTTATAAATATGTATTGTGATGGAAAAAAGCTTACGTTATATGTACGGTATGGGATATCAACAAACCAAATTTAATATAATATAGCGTGATCTATTTTATATTTCAATATTAAAAACAGTATTAGTGATCCATTTGAGATGGTCTATTTTATTTTAGTAGGTTATCTTTATGGATAATTTAGTATACATTTATGCATAACAGGTAATACTATAGGTTTTCTAATAATTTTGTAGGCCTAACCTCAAAAGTCGAAAAGTGTAGCAAAATAATAATTTATTATTATGGTTTATAAAATCATTGATAGGTAACTATGTATTTCTTTATTGTTGTAAATTGTTAATTAGAAAACCATTATCAAAAATTACACTATGAAGATAATATTTTAGGAACATGGTAAAGAAATTACCAGCACCACATTATGTAAATACATCAACTAATAACAAAGTTATTAAGCAATTTTTGATGGTGCATTTTATTTTCCAGTAACCTAAAGGTTGAGATTATGGTAAAAAATATACATATGGTATAGGGCTCAACTGCAACTTCTACTAGCGCGTGATTTTTCATTTGTATTGTCGTAAACTCTTCTTCTGTTATTAAACAACATTATTTCATGCTTTAAACTTTTTCAAACAATTTTTATAACCATTATTAGACAAATTTTGAAGTAGTATTTATTTAACATATGCAAATCACAATTGATTAGTGACACTGGTAGACCAATATTATGATGCTATTTTCTCCTAATATTGGCAAATATTGAGTAATTTAAATTTTCACAGCGACATATAGTAAGCGAGGATGATAATCGAGATGTGGTTTTAGATTGTGGGTTTATCGCTGGCTATATAAAACCTGACATATGCGCACTGTTGTTCTATGGGACTTTGAACATAGTCCACGCTAGTTTAAGTGCAGTTTTTCCGTTTATAGAAACACTGTTAAGTAACTGTATTAATTATTGCTGATATTCACCACAAATCTTTACTCACCATGTTATGTAAATTATTAGTATTTTCTCTTCTCCTTCTGGTCATTAATGCTTCTCCTGAATTACAAGACTATAGTCCATAATTTATAAACTTTGATACTCTATCAGTGTTATTCTAAAATTTATATCAAAACAAAAAATGAAACATTATTATGTATTATATATATGCCCAATTGACTTTGCCCTACAGTCCTATAAGGGCCCCTTTATAAAAAAAAACCATCTTTAAAATATGTAGTCATTGCATGAAACCTCATTTCAGTTTACTGTTTTACCTCATCCTCACGTCAACATGATTTTTTCAAAATATGTCCCCTTGAATAGATGATTGGTTTTACTACTTATATTGCAAGCTCTAGGGCTTTATGAAATAAAGAAGATAAATGGCACATTCACTAAAGCACCTCCAATGAACCTTTTCCTCAACGAAACTTAATCCAGTAAAAAATTTCTTCTAACTGTCTAATCCAAATCTACATGATCAACCCATAACAAACTTATAAAACTTATAGCGACAAATGTATTTATTTTATTGAGAAAATCCCATTAGGAAGGTTTAGATGGGAGGATATTTGGATATGAATCTTAGGGAACTGACATATTGGAAATAAACATCTGTTTTTGGTGGACATGAGTTATGTATGTCATGATAAAAGAAAAACGAGAGTGAATTCTAGTACTTGGGGACAATGCAGGAAAATGAAATTAAAGAACCGGCCATACTTATATTTTTATTGTGGAATTAATATGTATGACACCTGAAATAAAACAAAAATATGTTTCATTTGAAACACAGTGCTTATTATTATTATCAGCATTCTTAATTACTCATAAACATTATAGACAAGAATCAATATGAATTTACAGACAGGAACATTACACAGATATCAATGTACATAAACACACAATTTGTAACACTAATACCTTAGATATGATTGTGAAACATTACTATTTACACATTTTTTAGAAATTTATATACCTCATCGTGTCCACCACTGTGGTTATCGAGGTAGCGTGCTGCTGCCTTGTCATGCCGTGGGTCCAATTCCTGGTCGGGGACAAAGATCCTGGGAGGAGGTTTTTTTTGGGGTTTTCCTCACCTGTAAGGACCAAAATGTCAGGAAAGCTTAGGGACCAACAGTCCCCAAATATTCATCATCAGCCTCCCCAAAACGATGTGGAAGAGAAAGCACGGGGAAGCTACCACACCTATAATTACCTAGCAAAAGCATAGCATGAAAATGCTATGATTGCAGTGAAAATACCTACCCTTGGGCAGAATTACTATGGATGGATGGATAATAAGGCTTTTTAAGTTTCCATACCCAACTTACGGAAAAACAAGATAACAAAACAATATAAAGCTTGCCAAGGATAATCTACCTACTTAATCAAATCTAAACTTACTGTAATGAAATTTTATGATGGGAATTTACAGTGATAAGGCAAATAATTAAGTAAGGCAAATTATTACCATCTCACCTCATAAAACTGGGTGATTCTCACAGGACCGGTTTCTGAAGTTAGTTCCTCTATCGTCAACCAGAACTCAAGACTATAGAGTTAATGGAATCGTGGATGAGGATACAAGCAATAGCGTCAGAAACCAGTCTTGTGAAGATCACGGAGTTTATGAGGGGGTAACATGTAATAAAGTATTTGACTCACTTAACGGAATAGAAAAATCATAAAAAAACCCATGGCTTGAAGGGCCTAGAAGGATCTTGGCATACTAGCTGGCTGTTGGACTCACTTCCACATGAGTTGATCACAGAGATAGAAGATCATTCACCCAGTGTAGGATTGGTCCAGCATGTCACGGTCCCCAGGTTCCTTATAGGCTGATTTTCTGAACTTGGAGTCGCTACTTAATTGTAGCTACCCAAATGCCTCATGATGCTGAGTGAGCAATGGCCCAATACTGGCCAAAATCACAAGAAAAAATGTTTCTCCACCATGGACGACCCGAACCAGCGCAAGTCCGGAAACTCTCTGAAAAAGCATCTTGCGCTTAACCATTCAGCTATGGTGCGGGACATAACTAAACAAACAAACTGAATTAAATAAACATGTTTCACAATTGGCTATACCAGAAATGTGAATAAATGTGCACGCATTTTAACTTACGTTATCCAATAAATGATAGTGTTAGTGCCTTAAAGGACAATATTACAAAGTTTATAAGCTGATATGTCACATGGAATAGGGCCCTATTTAAATTACATATTTAGAACAAATAAAATTTAAGATTAGCCAAAATGATATAGTGTTACAGGATGCACAAACAATTTAGATGAGGAAATCTGCATTTTTAACACATAATGGTCTATATACACAAAACAATATGTTTCACAGCCTTACAGCCAGAGGAAGTATAGAAGACAAAAAAAAAATGCCACAAATACCTGATAGTGTGAAGTGAAAAGGAAGTGTTCATATAATTTTGTCCAATCACAATCAAAAAATTACAAGTAAAAATACAATGGGAAGTAAGTAACTCTATTAGGCCTATCTTAATAACAAATAAGGTAAATCCGGAGTTATTCTACCTCATAACTTGTTTGTGTTCTATTTGAACTAGTGTCTGTATATAAAGTATTACCATCGTCAGCTTTTCCCAGAATGTTGAAATTAACATTGTCGTTTCCCTCGATGTCCAGAGTGGACAACTTAAATTTCAACAGTCTGGAAAAGCTGACGATGGTATACGTGAACTATCAAAACTACTTCAAATAGAACACCAGTTATGAGGAAAGGATGACTCGGTATTCACCTTACTTATTATTAAAAAGTGGGACCTCTATTAGAGCCCTTCCATTTGGCAAATCATAAAACATCCATTAACAACATGGACTAGCATTATTGGTGGCAGAATCTCTATTGCGGCATAGGTTGCCATCCTCGATATATTGTGTAACACAGTTGTTGAAAACTATAACCAGTCGTCGTAGTTTCAAGTTTGAGTTATAATTGAAATCAGCTCGGTTTGGTTTGTGGGTTGAGGAGAGGTGTAATTCAAATATGATGACACGCATACCCACTGTCTTCCAGGAGAATGCCAGACACTTCTCCTTCTTTAAATTGGCCACAGATCATGCTTACTTTTGAACATACGAGTGTCGTTGTGCAGATCATGGCCAGCCTGTAACGATGTTTATGAATTCAATAGGGAAGTTCAAAATGGCCTGAAAATTAAAAAAAAAAATCCAAGATATAAAAAGCTACTCGCAATGCAATAAATATATATATATATATTAATTAAATAAAAGTAAAAACTTCGTTTTATTCGATTTTCATATTTATTAAGATATAATTCAGTGACAGCGGTTTCGGTACCACTGTACCTTCTTCAGAATTGTACCGAAACAGCTGTCACTGAATTATATCTTAATAAATATGAAAAATTGAATGAAAATAAGTTGTATTTTTATTTGAATTAATTAATATGGATTTTCATCAAGTAAACACCAACTCAATTGATTATATATATATATATAATATATTCAATTGTTCATATTCAAAATTCTGACTATTAAAACTATGCCCGTTCCTAACGAGGAAACTATTAATTTTTTATTCATAGCCATTACAAGCACTTCAGGTTTGTGATTGCGTTTAAAATTGTGATGGTTTCGTCAATTGTTTTATTGGAAGTAAATTTGGCTTTTTTTCAACTGCACTTGTACTGGCGCTTGATTTTTCAGTTATATTATTGTAAACTATAGCACTTTATTTTGTATTTCCTAATATTTTAAACTTTTTCAAACAATTTTTAATAACATTATTAATACAGTTTCGAAGTATTTATTTTATTTAAATGGGCAAATCACAATTTTATGAAACTGTTAGAAATATTGTGATGCTAACTGCTATTTTCTCCACAGAGATATATTACTTAGTCTATGATGTTTCTATTGCGGTGTTTGGGTTATCGCTGGTTGGATCAGCATATAGGGAGCGATAAAGTAAGTGTACACCCCATTTTTAATAAACGTTTTGGTAATTTAATATTATAATCTATCTTTTAACATAGAGATTTGGGGATTTATTGCCAATATTGGTCAATTTAAATTTCATAGCGCTGGATTGTAATTTCGAGGATGATGATAATCAATATGGTGTCAGATTGTGGGGTATTGGTCGGCTCTCAAACTCTGGCGGCATGCCACACTGTTATTCTATAGGACTTTGAAAATATTTCATGCTAGTTTAAGTGCAGTTTTTCATGTAAATTTTACTTGTACCTTAAGAAGAGAAAGAAAAAATAATGCCTGAATTGTGAATTGCTTGAACCCTGGATCTCTGATTCTGTACATTAGTACAAATACCAATTACACCATCTGAGCACCGATAAGATGGTCAACATTTCTTTTCTACTTATACAATTATCTTTGTTCCGCAGACCATCAATACCAACATGCCAATTGGAATCTTTTATTCAGAAGTACTTTTATTGAGAATTTATACATTACTTTTGAATGGTAAAGCTTCATACTTTGAAGTTTTTATTAAATTAACACTTTCCAACCTCGATTAATTAAGGAAGAAAAATTAAGTGTTTGGAAAGTGTAATTAATTTAATAAAAACATGAAAAAAATGAAAAATATGGTTTATATTTATTTGTTATTTATGCAAAAATCTATGTTATGGCTATGGGGATAAATGGTTCTGAGGTAGGGTATAGTACAAAACAATATTAACACAATGACATTTTCAAAAGGTTTCTCACTGATATTGGTCTACAAAATCTCCTACTTGGCACAAATTATTTAGGTAAAAAGCATCATAATAAATCCAAGTATTCACCTAAAATGGGTTTTCACAGATGCTGCTTGGAGTTCTGCTTTTTATGTGCTATATAGTTAAGACAGTGCAACTAATGGCTTTATTTTCATTTTCTTACAATACTGCTCAAGGCAACTGAAGCATGGATCACATGTCGGAGATTTACGACACGTAGAAGAACCTGAACTCTAAAAAATAAGCTCTAAAAAAAATTAGTTGGATCTTTTCATTATCAGTTTTGAATGACAACTCTAATGATGTCAATTAAAGAGCATAAGGGCCTTCTAGGCCTGTTTTGCGCTTGGAGAGAGGGAGTGAAATAAAATAATAATAATAATAACACACAAAACATACTTGCCTAACTAGTTTTTTGTACATACCTGACAGTTGAAGGAGAATACGCCCAAGCTATTTCTGAAGATTTCGGGATATTCTCCTCCAGGATTCCTTATTTTTATAGGTGTGCCATCGATGGAATCCAACTACACACGGAAACAAGCATTCTATGAAATTCATAATGGAGATGACGAACCTCATCTCCATTAGGGAATGTTATAAATTGTAGTTTCAATTCTGCAATAGAGGTGGATACTTTTCTGATGACAGGTGACACAGTACTTTGGCTGATGCCAGGGAGGTCTGCCACTACAAGCTGCCATACTTCCTGTGAATAGAATTAATAAACAAATTGAATAAATTCACAATTGGTATGACACAATATTTATGCCATAATAAATTTAATATTTGTCTGGCCACACCTTGATTAAGTATTTGTTCCTGAATCGAGGAATTTAGCATAAAATTAAATTAAGCATTATCAGATAATCTTTCATGTGCATATTTAAAGAGTGAAGCAAATTATGGGTAAACTTTAGTATTTGACTCTCATCTATTCAATGAATAAGTTCTACAGAATCGCACTGCACATGCACGAATGTTTAATGTAACCTTCACCAGGTGGCAGGATATAAATGTGAAATCGAAATAACTAACCTTCTTAATAAATTCCCAAACAGTTTATGAGAAACTGACATACACCCCATTACACTCTTCCTAACCTAACAAAATAAAATTGCTTGCATATTATTCAATAAACTAATCATGCGTTATACTAACTTGTCCCAACAAAAACACACGAAATGAAGTTAATTTCTTTAAATTAAATAATAATAATGTTAAGTATTAAAAAATTAATAGAAATATTGTTTTATTAATTTCTACTACAGTAGTTTGAATGAAGATGTTTCATTATTTGCATTTGCCTTATATTATATATATATACATACACATATATATCGTACTATTGAATTACTAATTATTATCCAATTTTGTTCGTTATGTGACCGGAGTTAATAAAAATTTCACTTTTTTGCGTGTAATATACAAACAAAAAAACGATCATGTTAATGATTATACACGAGAGTGATATTTTATTTCTCTACATGATTATTTGTAATCGGTTTATATAGTATTTTCCATACACGTTTGTAATAAACAACACTAGATTTTAAGAAGTCTCACGATGCATATTGAAAAAGTTAAAATATAATGAATCATACAGCATATATTACATGACTTACCTGTATATCGGGGAATATCCTGAAAGTACAGGCGGCGACGGCGATTCGCTTGATCCCGTAGATTTTGTTCAATTTCCACATCTTCTATTAACTTCTGTGCCTCCAAACCCAAAAGATTATTCACTTTTGGAACTCCGCCATTTCTACTGTGGACCAGAACAAAGCGAAAGACAGGTATACTGCCGACTTATGAATTTGACATTAATAAGTGAGTAAGGCGTGGCCAAAATGAGAGTTTTGAGCGAGAGTTGGTTTCAAGAATACTCTCGACGTCATAGGAAGGCGGAGCCACTCACATGTCACTCACTTCGAGAGGAGAGTTGGTTTCAAGAATACCGGCCTAAAAGAAAGTTCCCGGCAGCATATTTGTTTACCTCGTACGGATTACTCACACAATAACGAATTTTGTCTTTCAGCTCATTTATGTTAAGTAGTTCGGGTAATCAGCACGGGGTATTTAAAAATTATAAATTTTTATAATTAATTATTTTTGCTTTCACTTTTTCAACTAATCAAAGAACACAAGTTAACCTTACTTTATTTAGACGTAGCAGTGCACACCGGGTTATTAGCTTAGTATTTAATAAAATTGTTATTCTACTGCCAGTTATTTTTATTATATTTGGCTACGAAACATGGGAGGAAATGAGATTACGAGTATTTGGGAATAAAGTTCTTAGGAAAAATTTTGGACAGATGGAGAGAGAGAGAGAGGGGGAGAGAGGGAGAGAGATGAAGAACAGGTGACTGGAGAAGACTGTAAAACATTGAACTAAACACTTTTCTTTATTCGAAGCAAGCAAGATATTTAATGAGAAGAACAGGCAGGTCATGTGGCAGAGAAGAAGAGAAGAAGAAGAAGCTTCTTGTAGGAAAAACCAGAAGGTGATATTTAATGCCCAGTTCTATACATATAGACGAAAACGAGGTGGGAGAATAACATTTAACTAATGATTTGAGTGATTTGATTATAACAGGGCGATGATTGGAAAAACTTAGCTCAGGATAGAGATGTATGGACGAGCTTGTGTACCGCTGTCCTCCGCGGGCCATGAACCTACTACGGGTTTGACAGTGACATTTTAGTTTATGTAAAGGGAATATACAGTTTATATGTAAAGTATATACAATATATAACACATTTTAAGAAAAAGAAGAATCTGTACTGACAGCGCAAATATTTCACAATAATAATAATAATAATAATAATAATAAAATAATCATAATCATCATCCTACTTTGTGTGTGTGTGTGTGTGTGCCGTGTGTGTGAGACATGTGGTAAGAATGTCGGGTACCACGAGCCGATTATAGCTTACTTTGAAGTTAAAGTCATATTATATATATATATTATATATATATATATTATATATATATATATGTGTGTGTGTGTGTGTGGTGTGTGTGTGTGAGAGTGTGATACAAATATAAACTATTATTAATTTAAAGAAATGAAAATTTTTTAAGGAATTTGGTGTGTGTATCGCTCTTTCATTTGTTTACGTTCATACTAATAAAGTTGATTGATGTAAAAAGAAGAAAATTGTGCAACTAACTAACTCACTGGCACTATCGAACCCCTAGGTTCATGGCCGCGCGGACATAGCCTCTCTACCTCCATATCCTGTGCCAATGTTTTTCCAATCATCTCCCTGTATAATCAAATCTAATTCCCTTAAGTCACAGTTAATATTATTCTCACACCCCCATTCTTGGTCTACCAACTGCGCATTTTCCCTCTGGTTTCCCTACATGAAGCTTCCATGCACTCTTCAATTCATCCACGTGCGCCATATGTCCTGCCCATCGCAGTCTACGAGACTTAACTGTTCTAAATTATATCTGACTTCCTATAAAGACCATGTAGTATCCCTGTTATGCAGTCTTCTTCATTAACCTGCTTGCTTATCTCGCTTTGATCCAAACATTTTCCTAAGAAGTTTATTCTCAAATACTCATAATATCCATTCCTCCCTTAAAGTAAGAGTGATTTCATTACATTTGTAATTTATATATATATATATATATATATATATATATAATTATAACATCGATAAAGCATCACTGCTATAAAGTAAAAATATTCTCTTAATTTGTGCTTGTTATAGTCAAGCACTAGCTGGCAGTGATGACAGAGTTCTCGCGACATCTACTAATAATGGAGAATTATATGTATATAAGAAAAATAAGCTTTTGAATTGGATTCGCCTGGTGGTGTAATGGATAACACGCTGGGGTACCGACCCAAAGTCCCGGGTTCAAATCCCTGCAAGGCGTTATCATGTCATATTATTCTTGCATTGCTCAATGTCAAACATTTAATTATAATATCGATAAAGCGTCACTGCTATAAAGTAAAAATATTATCTTTAATTTGCTTACTTCTTACAGTCTGCTACTAGGTGGCAGAGAAGACCGAGTTCTCGCGACATCAAGTACTAATGGAGAATATAATATATATAAGAAAAATAAGCGTTTTGATTGGATTCGCATGGTGGTGTAATGGATAACACGCTGGAGTACCGACCCAGAGTTCCGGGTTCAAATCCCGTTCAGGCGTTTATTTTTCTTATCATGTCATACACACACAAACATCAACGTTACGTTTGTAATCAGAATAACATATAATCTTATCTAAACACATATAAAACAGAACATTCCAAATTTCATACTTAAATTTGTTATAATGTGTAAGCAGTTTAGCATTCAACTGTGGACAATACTACACGTAATATATTTTCAAAGATTAAAATCTATGATAAATATACTCGCAGGCACTATCGAACCCGTAGGTCCATGGCCGCGCGGACACAAGCTGTTCCATACATCCCTTCTCTATGATACATATGGTATTTCTAAATGTATTTAATATTTTCATGATAAGCGAAGAGTTGTTCATTGTTCATACCACAAATTTACGGGTTATAAAGAGATTTAATCCGTGAAACATTTATATTCTATTAGATTCGAATTGAAACGTACTGTTTTCAGTTTCACATTCATATATGTATATATATATATATATATATATATATATATATATATATATATGTTATAATTAAATTTTGACGTTGAGCAATGTAAGCTTAATATGACATGATAAGAAAAAAACATTTCTTTTTCTTATGTATATATTAAAGCTAATTGACTGGAGTGGGGTGAGCAGCGCTACACCTAAATACCTGATAATTTTGTTTTTTTTTATTAAATTGATTAGTTGGGTAGGAAAAAGTAATATATACAACTTATATTATTATTATGTTTAGATACCCGTGAATGATTACCCGGGAATCTACGATTCCGGGTTTTCTTGGCTAACCAATAAAAAGACAAAAAGAAATTGATATGTGAGTTATCATTAAAAGAGAATATACATGTCTGGTACACTTTTTTCAGATATGAACTCTGTGAAAATATAATTGTGTGTTATTTGTTATGGTTTAGACAGCGTAAGCCATTTAAGGGGGAAAAGGAGACATACTCACATTTTTCACTACAAAGGGTCTGTGTTTTTTAAGAGAGTACGGGATGAGTATATCTACTATCATAAAGCCTATCTTCATTCCGAGAATCTCCTGAACATTTTGCAAGAAGAAACACTATCGCAATTAGCAATTATAACCGAGCAAAAAGTACGAAACAACAAAAACATACATTTTTTATATATTAATGAGGTGATATGTTAGTAGCAGTAGGATCAATTATCCTATCCACCGTATTTTTAAAACCAATCGAAAATTAATGTGCAGAAATGACGTATTGGTGACAAAATTTAAAAAAAAAAAATTGCTAAAATTTCGGCCGCTGTGCGACCTCTAGTAAAATATATTTTACTTTCAAGGACTTTAGTACTCCCAGTCCCAATTTGTTTGTGTTAATGAATTAGTGTGTGCGTGTGTGGGCAAATAATATCTACAATAATAATAGTTTCGGAGTTTAATTGCTGCTGGACATGAGGTGGAATTTTAATAGTCAGTTTAAAGCAAATTTCTACCAAAATTTAATTCGCCACACTTACCTGTGCGTCCGCTCATTTACATAGTCCCGCCACTCTCGTTATAACTGTAAGAGATTGTGTGATCTCTCAACTCCTACCACCTCGAAAAACCAAACTATGTAGGTGAAAACGTGTGAAAAATAAATAGTTTGAAGCGCTTAAATGGACTTAAAAGGAATATACTGACTGAACCTAACGTAACCGAACCTAACATAACATAAAACTTAACCATCAACCTAAAGTAAAACCTAACCACAATCTAAATGTAACCGCAATCGTGCAAGCCCAAACCTAACATAACTTGAAACTAGCCTGACCCCGGGAATCAAAACCAAAAATTGATCGCGACCTAACATACTTAAACCTAACATAACCTAACTTATCTACACGATCGTAACCTAACCTAAACGCAAATGAATTATATTATAGCTTCTTAGGTATTTGAAGGTAAATATTCTATATTACATAAATATTCATAATAAAATAACAAAAATAAATAATATTAACATATATATTATAATTCTATTATTTTATTAGTATTATTATGATTATGATTATTATTATTATTAATTATTTATTATTATACTCGAAGGAAATTAACATGCAAAAAAACTGTACACACAGAATGGAATATATCAAAACGCTCTCTCTACAAGAATGTCCGCGGCAGCTTATTTATCTCCTACGGATAACTCACACAATAACGAATTTTGTCTTGCAGCTCATTTGTGCCAAGAATTTCGGGTAATCAGCACGGGGTATCTAAAAATATATACATTTTTGTAATTAATTATTTTTACTTTTATTTATTTAACTACACATAGAAAACACACTTTAATCTTCATTTATTTAGGCGTAGCAGTGCACACCGGGTTATTAGCTTAGTATTTAATAAAATTGTTATTCTACTTGCAGTTATTTTTACTAAATTTGGCTGCGAAACATGGGAGGAAATGAGATTACGAGTATTTGGGAATAAAGTTCTTAGGAAAAATTTTGGACAGATCGAGAGAGAGAGAGAGAGAGGAGAGAAGAGAGGAGAGAGAGGGAGGGAGAGGTTGAGAGAGGAGGAGAGAGAGAGAGAGAGAGGAGAGAGAGATAGAGAGAGAGAATGAAGGGACAGGTGAATGGAGAGCTTGCAACAACTTGAACTAAACTGTCTTTATAGAAGCAAGCAAGAAGTATAATGATAAGAACAGGAGGTCATGTGGAGGGAAGAAAAGAAGAAGATTTTGTTGGAAATATCCGGCGGGAATCTGCCTAGTTTATATATAGACTGAAAGAGGTGGGAGATAACATTTTAGTAAGATTTCTTGATTGATTATATAGGTCGATGATGGAAAACATTAGCTCAGGTGGATTATGGCGAGTTTGTTCCGTGCGGCCATGAACTACTACGGGTTCGACATGACAT
>JASPKZ010004624.1:0-71283 GCA_030220185.1 Diploptera punctata | reverse complement strand
TCAATTTCCAATACTCTATTTTTGAAATGCGCGATTTTTTTCCTACTAGCGCCTTATATGAAGAACACTGTGTCACCAGGACGGTTTATGATCTCAACATAATTTATTTATCCCATACCTCTGACTTCGTATATTACTTACGAACAGCATTTAAGAAAATTATCTAACTAACTCACTGGCACTATCGAACCCGTAGGTTCTTGGCCGCACGGACATAAGCTATCCATACATCCCTATCTTGAGCTAATGTTTTCCAATCATCCCCTGTATAATCTATTTCCCTTAAATCGTAGTTAATGTTATTCTCCCACCTCATTCTTGGTCTACCAACTGGGCGTTTTCCCTCTGGTTTTCCTACAAAAAGCTTCCATGCACGTCTTTCATTCCCTCATTCGTGCCATATGTCCAGCCCATCACAGTCTATGAGACTTAACTGTTCTCATTATATCTGGCTTCCTATAAACACCATGTAGTTCATTGTTTCGCAGGCTTCTCCATTCACCTGTCTGTTCATCTCTCTTTGGTCCAAAAAATTTCCTAAGAACTTTATTCTCAAATATTCGTAATCTCCTTTCCCCTCTTAAAGTAAGAGTCCATGTTTCGCATCCATATAATATAACTGGTAGGATAATAGTTTTATATATTTTCAGTATTTAAGAAAATTACAATATAAAATTATTATTATTATTATTATTCTTTATCTTCTATGGCGCTACAGCCCCTGTCGGGCCTTTCGCCTCATGTATTAAGGCCCTCCAAAATCTGCCTGTCTAGTGTCTTACTTTTCAAATTCCTCACTCCTAAAATATTCTTTGCATCCTCGTCCATAGCAACAATATATCTATTATTCGGTCTTCCCACCCTTCTCTTGCGCCCTATAGTTGTATAGGGTTTTTTGGGATACGTCTGTTCTCCAGGGGATAAATGAGCTCTGCCCACTCATGTCTTGTGAGTTTAACAATTATGGAAATACATGGTTCGGTATATAGCTCATAAGTAAAACAAAAATAATGGCATTTTGTGGAAGAAATACTCTGCGTGCAAATACGAAATTATTGAACAAGTATCCCACTTTAAATATTTAGGATATGACATCAGCTATGGGTATGATAAAGATATTGAACACAAAACACATCAGTTTCAAGCTATTTGTGGTACAATAAATAGATCATTGAATAATAAAGCCCATAAACAAACAAAATTAAAATTTTATAAAACAATGGCTGTCCCTGTCCTTTTGTATGGGAGTGAATCTTGGATTACCACTACCAAACAAGAAAGTAAAATCCAAGCAGCCGAGATGAAATTTTAAGAAGAGTAAAAGGCTGCACTGGAATGGACCAGATAAGAAACGAGGATATTCGTGAAGAACTGCAGATCTACTCCATAAAAGAAAATATATTTAACAACAACATACAGTGGAAAGAACATGTAGAAAGAATGGAAGAAAGTAGATTACTAAATAAAATCTTCCTATTTTTCCAAGAGGAAGAAGAGATGTCGGACGTCCTCGGAAGAGATGGTCTTAAACCAGGAAGTGAAGAAGAAGAAGAAGTTATATAGCTCATATAGCTCTCTGTTATGTCTACTTCTCAATACGCCACCTTCCATAATCGGTCCATAAACCCGCCTTAACAGAATATCATATGTTACTCTCCAGCTACTATCAAGATACTGACTGCTTTCTGATGATGTTGTAGATAGGGTTGCGCTTACTGGGTGCGTTCTCGTTTAAAATCAATCTGTTTACAACTTATTTTAATATCTCTAACTCCTTCAGTATGTTTATTTGTGTAATATTGTGAGGGTGTTGTCTATACCCTGCATATGATGTCCTTCCTTTACTATATGTTTGGCAAAACTTAATTTGCCTTCTGTTTATTTAAAATTTTTTAAACGTTCTTTAAATCTGATATTTAAATCGATAAAACACGCATTTATTTTGGTAGGTCAATTGTATATAATAAAACATAATTATTGTATACCATTATGCCTACACGTAGACCTATTTATAACCGCTGTAGAATATTTAATACAATTGTATTTATAATAAGTGTATTTTTATGTTAATAGTATTTAATCATAGTTCGAGATTTAATTGTAGTGTATTAACGGATTTTGATTTGGCTTCAACTCTACCAGTATAAATATTATTATTTTTATCATTATTATTGATATTATTATTATCTGTATTTAACCCATTTTTATCATTTTTCGACTTAACATCTTATTCCTTGTGACCACATATTTATTATAGGTTATTGTATTATTTAAACGTTATAAAAGTTATTATAGATCCTTACAAGTATACAAAACATATATATAATTTGTGGATAGAATAATGTTAGGCATATTGTTTGTGTAGTAAAAATTTGACTAACAAATAATAGTCTATTTTGAATTATGTGTTGTATTAATATTCTCTACACAATCTATATCATCCTTACGATATTTGTCTAAAATATCCAATAAATAATATTTACACTCGACATATTACTAAATTAACTAATTTACTCATAACTGAGTTAAGATTAATAAGTTAAGGTAAATAAAGGTAATGAACTATAAGTTATATATATATATATATATAACTCGGTATAACTCGGTGCGATAGAATATATGCAAAGTAATGTTTCATACATATCGTCCAAGCCCTTAGACGTTTTTTACAATCTCATTTTGGAGACTATCTCATCATCTGCTATACAGATAGGGTCCTAAACAATTCGATAGCCCTATACCTAAAACCCCCTACTAGTGTTAGGCCTAATGCCAGATCGAGGGATGAGATTAAATAAATCCACAGTTATTGAAAGTCTGTGATATACAAGGCTTCCACCCGAATATAACATTCGCACAATCACAGGGGCAGAAGAAAAGAAATGGAACTAAATAGATGACATGAACATGACGATGAAGAGGAATTAAGTTTTTGCGCTTGCTCCAATATTTCCACCACATACCCCAAGACGAGAAATCTGAACCCAGAGGATCTTAATCCATGGAACACCATACACATATCTGTACGTAATTTACGAAAATGACAAATTGAAGTTCGTACCTACCATACTAGTAGCTTATAATTTAAGATCTACCATCATACCTTAATATAATCGATCCTATGTGACATGTTAACCATTATGAATATTGCATATGTGACGAATTTTATGAAGATATCGGGTTGAGTTAGATCGTTTTACGGTTGAAATGTGACAATTATAGAAACTAGTGCTGTCTGCTCTGAGTTGATTAAAACTACTCATTGTAAAGACAAGGTAATACTTACAAACACGCATAAGTCTCATTTACAAGAAGCTAATGACATCGTGTGTGTCATCCAGCTTCTGTATAAGCACCTGCACTCTTATTCACTCTCACATTATTGGCGTCATTCTAACGTATCTTACGTAATATTTTATGATATCTATGTTGAATGAGATGCACAAATAATTAAAAACATTGGCTCAATTCTCTAAATAAAACTAAATATATAATTACACATACAAATACATTATATAATGGAAATGGACAGCTAATGACAAATGAGGGAAATTTTGAGGAAGTGGCTGAATTCAAATACCTAGGAACAATAATCACAAATAGGAATGAGATGAACAAAGAAAAAAAAAACATAGGCTCAATTCTGGGAATGCATGCTATTATGCATTACAGAGCACTTGGCTTCCCAACTCCTTTCAAAAAACGTTAAACTGAAAATATATAAAACTATTATTCTACCAGTTATATTATATGGATGCGAAACACGGACTCTTACTTTAAGGAGGAAAGGAGATTACGAGTATTTGAGAATGAAGTTCTTAGGAAAAATTTTGGACAAGAGAGATGATCAGACACGTGAATGGAGAAGACTACATAACAGTGAACTACATGGTCATTTATAGGAACCCAGATATAATAAGAACAGTTATGTCTCGTAGACTGCGATGGCCAAGACATGTGGCACGAATGGGGAATGAAAGACGTGCATGGAAGCTTCTTGCAGGAAAACTAGAGTTAAAACGCCCAGTTGGTAGACCAAGAATGAGGTGGGAGAATAACATTAACTATGATTTGAGGGAAGTAGATTATACAAGGGATGATTCGGAAAATATTATCTCAGGATAGGGATATATGGAGAGCTCATGTCCGCGATAGTGCCAGTGAGTTAGTTAGTTAAAGTTAGGCTCAATTCTCGAAATTCTTGCTATTATGCATTAGATGGACTCTTGTCGCCCCAATTTCTTAAAAAAAAAGTTAAACTGAAAATATATAAAATTGAACAGTTGCCCGAAAAGTGATCTAACCAAAAACATTAGACAAATGAGTTTTCAGTGCATTAGCGATCTATCCGGAGAATATCACGGTATGGTAGATGTAAAACTGTGCCTACTCTCTTCCAGACCTGTTTTATTAATATTTGAATATTGCTTTCAAGCGAATAGTGATCTATCTGCAACAAAATGGCAGAAGCAGTTAGTAATGTCATGAGTAGCAGTGAGGAGAAACAATTATTGTACATGTGCAAATTCATTCCATCACAGTTCCGTGACTTCTATCAGAATCTTAGAGAAATTGGGTGAAAACAAGAAAGACACAAAGAATGTAAAGAAATAACATTAAATAATAAATAGATATTGAACACTGGTTCAGTTAGAAATTTTTATAACTGAATCAGTGTTCAGTATGTATGTTCTATTTCGCATTGCAGCATTTTTAGTTAAATATGGGATGATCATTTATCCATTCTGTAAAGATAGATCACTTTTGCACTCAATTCTATATAAGAATTGTTTATATTTACTTAGCAGCATGTTATTTTGCAATCATATTGGCTGTATACGTTTCCAATAGGACGAGAGATTAAAATGTATCTTATATATAAAATTTAATGTTTGTTTGTTTGTTTGTATGTATGTTTATTTGTTTGTTTGTTCGTACTTTCTGCGCGGCCATACCGTTGATCCGATTGTGATGTTTTTTTTTGCAAAATGTTCAGGAGATTCCCGGGATGAACTAGGCTATAAGAGAGTTGTGATACTCAACTCCTACACCCTTAAAAACGCCCGTTGTAGTGAAAAACGGGAAAAATTAGCTCTTTGGACTTTTAAATGTCTTACGCTGCCTAAACCATACAAAATACGCAAAATTAATGTACACAGAATGGAATATCTCAAAAGCTCTACAAAAAAGTCCGACAGCATATGTTTATCTCTTACGGATAACTCACAATAACCACTTTTGTCTTTCATTGATGCCCAGAGAATAATACCCATTCGGGTGAACCTTTCACCTTTATTATTGATGCATAGAATCCCGAGCCGTAGCCGAGTGGTTAAGGCACGAAGTCTTGGCGCGGAACTACGCGACTTACGCTGTTTCGAGTCTCCATGGGGGAAGTTATTCTTTTCTCATGGAATTTCGGCCAGTATGGGACCGGTGCACAGTGAGTCAGAAATGAAATCTAGCTGGAAAAATACTATTTTCACTCACCCTCATCAATTTATCTTTATTTATTTATTTTTTACTCTATCACGGTTCTTAACTTATCTGCAAAAGGAAGGTACAATTTTAACGTGAAAAAAGTAGCTGTTTGGATTAATGTACACAGAATTGAATATCTAAAAAATCTCTACAAAAAAGTCCGCGACACCATGTGTTTATTTCTTACGGATAACTCACAATTACCATTTTTATCTTTCATTGATACCAAGAATCCCGCGCCGTAGCGGAGTGGTCAAGGCAAGAAGACTTGGCGCAGAATTACGGGACTTACGCTGGTTTGAATCTCCATGGGATAAGAAACTTTTTTCATGTAATTTCGGCCAGTTTGGGACCGGTGCACAGTGGGCCAGAAATTAAATGTAGCTCGAAAACTATTTCTTCTCACTCTAATGTAATTGTTATATGACGGTTCTTAACTTATCTTCAAAGGAGGGTACAATTCTAATGATTATGAAGACAATATAAACATCGGAAGTTGTCGATGGTTAAGAATTCATCCGGTCTATATCCCGTTGTATTATTAGCGTTGTGTGTTCAAGTTCAGTGAGCTATTCTTTTTTTTTTTTCTATATGGATACTTCACCTCAAGGTTTGTAATTTTATTGATATATTTAATGTTTTTCTATATAACCAGATTTTATGTCAAATACAATGGAATCATACCTTCCATGCACTAAAAAATTTACACATCCATCTTAATTTAAATTGAGCTACAAAGAACAGTAGTACAAATTTTAGTTATAATATAGAGTAATTTATGGACTTTAATTCCCGCACAATAACATGTTTGCAAATTATTTAGTTTATTTAATTAGCTTTCTCATTACAGGAGGTAGCCAGCAGTTGAGGCTTACCGTTGCGAGCAGAGAATAATTGTTTGATTTAATATGGGGGAAAAAAAAAGAAAAAAAGTTATATAGAGGCAATAGGTTATCATTTAGTAAACAAATTAGGGGTAGGGGGATGTTAGCGGAATATTTTAAATGATGTTAAAAAATCAATATTTTCTTGAGAAGCGATTTTCTCAAACGTACGAAGTTGTGCGCGAGAAAAAACAAATATAATTAAATATTCTGATTGGCTAGGAGTGAATGTTGACTTTCCCGTTATGAAGAATTAATTTAGAACGATGACAGTCGTTGGGGAATTCTGTTCCATCTGCTTATGGAATTGAAAGACCCAAAATAAATTTTGAAGAGGCTGGAATTAAAGAATATGTTCACTTAAGCTGGAATTCTCTATTCTCTCGCGATGAACTTGCTCTTCCAACAGAAATATCACTTAACGGGATACTGCTGATATTTAAAAGACATTACTCATAAAACCACAAAAAATAGCTTCAAAATAATAATAAACATTACAAATTACCCCGCTCAACTCCCCTGTCTTTTATGTCTTTTATTTCTTGACAATAACATGTCAATATGTCGATATATTAACATGAGACTAGGTGTCAAAAAGAGAGGTTGTGTTATTTCATCCGCCCTATAATGCTTCTAGGGAAGCAAATTTGTTATGCTACCATTCCCAAGACAGACATTTAAACAGAAATAAGATTTTTTTCTTTTTATTTCAGCCTCTTCGAAGGATATTTTGGGTCTTACAAATCCATAAGTAGACGAAACAAGATTTTACAACGACTATCAGTCAGTGTTCTATATTCTTAATAACGGGAAAGTTTGCATTTATTTTTAGCCAAACAGAATATTTCAGTAGAAATCTAACTTTTTTCTCTCTCGCAAAACTTCCTATGTCTTAGAAAATCGCTTTAAAAAATGTTTTTTAAAATGTTTTTAAAACATTCTCCGAACATCCACTATCTGTAATTTATTAATAGAGGATCACTTATTGCCTCTATCGATCACTTTTCTTCATATATTAAATCTAACAATTCTCTGCGCGCGAAAATAGGCCTCAGCTGCCGGCCGCCTCCTCTAGTAAAAAAGCGAATTACAAAAAAACGCAATAATTTGCACACATGTTATTGTGCTGGAATTCAAGTCCATAAATCACTCTACATTCTAACTAAAATTTGTACTACTGTTCAGAACTGTTTTTTCGTACCTCAATTTAAAGTAAAACGTTTGTGTATTTTTTTAGTGTTTAGAAGACATGATTCCACGTGTATTTAACGCAATATCTGGATGTATAGAAACATGTTAGATATAACAATGTAAAGTACAAACCTTGAGGTAAAGTATCCATATAGAATAAGAAGAATAACTCACTGAACTTTAATATAAAACATTTATTTCTACAGCTCGGTACACAACTGGAATGCGGACCAGATGAGTTCTTATCTATCGACAACTTACGATGTTTATATTGTCTACATAAATTTTAGAAATTTACCCTCCTTTGCAGATAAGTGAAGAACAGTCATCTGGCAATAGTTTTAGAGTGAAGGAAGATGAATTGGCGAGAGTTGGTAAAATATTTTTTTCCAGCTAGATTTCTTATCTGGCCCACTGTGCGGTGCCAACCCAGCGCCGTGAGACATTTGGGTAGCTACAATAAGTGGCGACTCCAGGTTGAGAATGCCAGCTATTACGGCTGAAGGATGCGACATGCTAACCACATGTCACCTGACACTGGCTAGATGATCGTCTACCTCTGTGATTAACACATGTGGATGTGAGGACAAAAGCCAGTTGGTCAGCCAAAAGCCTTCTAGGCCTGTCGCGCTTTGAGTTTTTCATACCAAGAAGATCGGGATAAGTAGATTCCCGGGCAAGCGTGCTCTGCCTTACCGTTCATCCGATTGAGATGGGGCTTTTTGAAAAATGTTCAGGAGATTCCGGGAATGAACATAGGCTATAAGAGAGTTGTAATACTCAACCACCTCACCCCTAAAAATGCTCTTTTTAGTATAAAAGTCGAATAAAGTCCCTATTTTTACGCATAAATGGCTTACGCTGCCTAAACCATAACAAATACACAAATTGATGTACACAGAATTGAACATCTAAAAAAACTATAGAAAAAAGTAGAGTACGTATAACAGCGCACGGCTGGTGGTAAAAACACGTTAATATTATTTAGGAGTAGCAGCGCACGGCGGGTATTAGCTAGTAAATCATGAAATATGACCATGTATCCATACATTCCATTTTAAAGTGTTCTGCTCTAGGACATGCTATGTTTTGCGACATTACTACGAAATTATAGGTGTGGTACTTTGCCATTGCTTTCACACCGGCGGATGATGATAATGATAGATGGCCGGGAACCGTTTGGACCTCAAAAGTTCCTGACATTTGATTATAAGTGATGAAAAGTTCCGAAAAAATCTCACCCATGACGGCTTTCACGACCAGAAATCGAACCGGGCCAGCTGGGTGACCACAGCGGCGGATTAATCATGAATTAGTGAAAGTGAATTTGACGTTTATGATCTGCTTTACAGAATCTCCGAATGTGAAAACCTCACTATTTCTGTTTATAAAGATTTCTTCCCTTCTTTGTAAACTAGTATCGATTTTAAGGCATGAACCTAAAATCGAATCCAAAAATCAATGACATGCGAATACTACAGGATGCGCCGAGCAGTTGTAGTTAAATACGGCGTACAATTTGCCAACCATGCACAACTTCTGGTATATTAATTGAAAAGATTCACATGTCAATTGTTGCAATATAAAATAGAAGCGTTTTACTCGCTCCGGTAAGACAAAATATTAGGGATGCGAAATATGAGATAAATTGGTATATATGCGTAATTTATTTGTTATAACCAACCTGTTACTTCACTGGTGATAACCATTGGATAGTACTGTCATCTATGGACAAGCCTTTACTCCTTCTACGACGCACGGACGGCTGCATACCCTAGAGGACTCTGCTTTTACTACAAAAACGCTAATGAAAGGTGCATTAGTAGTGATGACATTTCTAGAGGCCGAATTTAATATTTTGATGTGTAGACCACCTGACAGCGGGTTACATGATCATTATAGAATAACAGCTTAGTCTCGTAGACTATGATGGGCAAGGTATGTGGCACGAAAGGGGAATAAAAACGGGGCATGCAAACTCTTGTTTTCTTCTTATTATTTTTTACATAACAATATTTTTAGGGTCTACTGTTGCAGTCTCGTGGTAGCGTGTTGCCTTGTCACGCAGCGAGCCCGAGTTCGATCCACGATCGGGGAAGTTTCTCCGGGTGAGGTTTTTATCGGGGTTTTTCCTCACTTGTAAACAAGTGTCAGGAAAACTTTCAGGTCCAAACGGTCCCCAAATCATATGACCATCATCATCACCCTTATCATCATCATCATCATCATCCTTCAACGGTGTGGAAAAGAACGGGAAGCTACCGCACCTATAATTTCTTAGTAAAGCTGCAAAGCATAGCATGAAAATGCTATGATTGCAGTGAAAGACCTGCACTCGGGCAGAATTGCTATGGATGAATTATTTTAAAAACTTTTTAATGTTTGTTTTAATTTTCGGTATTACATATTAGGAACTAGATTATACAGGGAATGATTGAAAAGCGTTAGCTCAGGATAGGGGTGAATGGAGAGCTTATGTCCGCTCGGCCGTGAACCAACGGGTTTGATAGTGCTAGTGAGTAAGTCAGTATATATTATGAACATATTCTAAGGTTTTATGTTACATATCTTTATATACAGGGAATTTTTGGATATATTAGCTGAGGGTACGGATGTACGGATAACTTATATCCGGGCGACCATGAACCTACGGTTTTTTTCGGGATATTTATCAAAGAGGCATGCACTGCTCATTATTCAAAGCACAGAATCTCGTGGGTAAGCTCGGTATTCAGAGTATAACCACAAGTTCGCTAGAGCTCGGTGACTCGGGTTTCAACCGCGTTAGTTTGTTGTACGCTGAGATGACCACAGAATACTCTTGAGCGCCACATTTTATGTGCAACTTAATAATTTAAAACCAAATCACCTTAATAAACGTTCGTTATTTGCGATAATTTAGAGATATCCCTCGACAAAAGTATATAGTCTGTGAAAGTGAATGTGAAATATTTAAATGGATGCAATATTCACTGTTATTTATGGAATCTTTCCTAATTTATTCGTTAAGTATGTTTATCTTATATATAAAAATTAATGTTTGTTTGCTTGTTTGTTCGTACTTTATGCGCGGCCATACCGTTGATCCGATTGTGATGGGGCTTTTGCAAAATGTTCAGGAGATTCCCGGGATGAACATAGGCTATAAGAGAGTTATGATACTCAACTGCTACCACCCTTAAAAATCTCCCTTTGTTGTGGAAATCGTAAAAAAAGTAACTCTTTGGACGCTTAAATGGCTTACGCTGCCTAAACCATAACAAAAACACAAATTAATATACACAGAATTGAATATCTCAAATCGCTCTAGAAAAAAGCTCCGCGACAGCATATGTTTATCTCTTACGGATAACACACAATAACCGTTTTGTCTTTCATTGATGCCAAGAAGATCGAGACAAGTACGTAGATTCCAGCATTGCGGATATTCTTTTACGGATAACTTACAATCACGTATTTTGTCTTTAAGCTCATTTATGCGAAGAAGATCGAGATAAATAAATTCCCGGGCAACACTGACTAATCAGCATCTTAAAATAATTACGAAATATATTTATAATTATATTTCATTTTACTTATGCAACTAATCATAAGAAGTACATTATTTTTTGTCTTTCAGCTGATTTGTGCCAAGAACATCGGGAAGAGTAGATTCCCTGACAACGCCGGGTAATAAAAATAATTACGCTATAAATGTTTCCTCTAACTTATTTAACCAAACATAAAACAATTGATTTTCGTATTTCAGCTAATTTATGTCAAGAAGATCGGGAAAGTTGATTCCCGGGCAACGCCGGGTAATCAGCACGGGGTATCTAAAAATATAATTTTATAATTATTTTTCCTTTTACTTATTCACCTAAACATAAAAGCACATTAATTTTCATTTATTTAGGCGAAGCAGCGCACTCCGGATATTAGGTAGGATGATATAAAAGGTAAGAGTCTCAAAATTATCATTATGCATTTTTCGTTTTTCCCAACAATTTGCAGTTTATGGGTTAGAACTGTTTTCGGGGCAACTATTCAATTGTTTTTCTCCCTGTTAATATTATATGGATGCGAAACTTGGAGTCGTATTTTAAGGGAGGACAAAAAAAAGAAATAGTATATTTTAGAGTAAAGTTCTTAGAAAAAAATTTACACCAAAGAGAGTTGAACAGACAGGCAAATGAACAAGACTACTTAAATCAATAAATAACTTATAATTGACTACAAGCCGGCGAATTTTAAAATGAGGAAGTGATGTGAGATTTCTAAAGCAGATGAAATGGTACAGGTGCATTATTCTCGGCAAATCTGTCTCAGTATAGAACTGGGACACAGGTCAAACACACCTGCATACTTCAACATCTGCCACTCGACTAGGAAATCAAGTTTAATTGTAACAGATTACACGTGTAAACACATGAATATTAAGTGCAAACATCAGGATTATAAAATCTTGCCACACATGACGTCCAGAAGGATTAAAGGTGGAAAAACTCCGTTAGCAGGCCGTGGAAGTAAAGTCGGCTCTGCCATTTAGTTTACAGGCGCTTTGCTTTGTGGTTATGTAGCTCTATTTTGTACACATAACTACGTATTTAGCATATCAAGCGGCGTTGTACGTTTTAATCACTAGAATAAATTTGTACCTCCTAAAGATACTGGAAAAGACAAAAGTTGCAACGCTGTTAGATAAATGAATATATCTACGTGGAGTAGACATGGAAACGTCGTTTTAAAAGACATTACTGGCAGAGAACTGTTTTCAGTTTTTGGTGATTGGAGCGACGCCTTAGAAGCCGCTAACAGCAACTCCCCGGCTCTACCTGGCAGTAACAATGTATTTTTAAACCAGAGGAAAACAGTTGACTTTGATGCCTTCTGTAAACTAAATGACAGGGCTGACAATATAACAGGTATGGGGTACAAGGCTATAAATATTATCGGGCAACATAAAGAGAAGGCCCACCATAACTCTAGGAATCTTCTAGATGCTCATTGTAAAGGGGACTGAGGAGACTCAACGGATCAGTACTAATCTCAATGATATGTCGGTCCTGGTGGACTAATGATTACCATGCTCGTTTCTAGTTCTGGGGTCCATGGGTTCAAACCCGGCCCGATCGATGTATTATTATTATTATTATTATTATTATTATTATTATTATTATTATTATTATTATTATTATTATTGCTGATGAAGTAGTACTACTGGGCGATAGCGAGGCGATACTAAAGGCCAACACACACACACACACACACACACACACACACTACTGAGTAACACTATGAAATTGGGACTGGAAGTAAATATCAATAAAACTAAACATATGGTCACAGATAAAAATACATTATATAATGGAAATGGACAGCTAATGACAAATGAGGGAAATTTTGAGGAAATGGCTGAATTGAGGTACCTAGGAACAATAATCACAAACAGGAATGAGATGCACAAGGAAATTAAACATAGGCTCAATTCTGGAAATGCATGCTATTATGCATTGCAGAGACTCTTGATCTTCTCACCTACTTTCAAAAAACGTTAAACTGAAAATATATAAAGCTATTATTCTACCAGTTATATTATATGGATGCGAAACATGGACTCTTACTTTAAGGGAAGAAAGGAGATTACGAGTATTTGAGAATGAAGTTCTTAGGGAAATTTTTGGACCAAAGAGAGATGAACAGACAGGTGAATGGAGAAGAGTGCAAACAGTGAATACATGGTCTTGATAGGAAGCCAGATATAATGAGAACAGTTTATTCTCGTAGTCTGCGATGGGCAGGACATGTGGCTGGAATGGGGAATGAAAGACGTGCATGGAAGCTTCTTGTAAGGAAAACCAGAGGGAAAACGCCCAGTTGGTAGACCAAGAATGAGGTGGGAGAATAACATTAACTATGATTTGAGAGAAGTAGATTATACAGGGGATAATTGGAAGACATTGCCTCATGATAGGGATATATGAAGAGCTTATATATGTGCGGCCATGAACCTACGGGTTCGATAGTGCCTGTGAGTTAGTTATTATTATTATTATTATTATTATTATTATTGTTATTACTATTATTATTATTATTATTATTATTATTATTATTATTATTATTATTATTATTATTATTATTATTATCCTATAATGTGTTGTATGTACATGGAATTTAAATTGCTATTTAAATTTATTTTAAAACAATTACGGAGGCTCCGTGGCGCAAGGAGTTAGACGCTCGCCTCTCACCGCTGGTGTCCCGAGGTCGAGTCTTGGTCACTCCATGTGGGTTTTGTGGTGGACGAAACGGAGCTTGGGCATGTTTTCCTCGGGATTTCTCCCGTTTTCCCCCAGCCACAAATTTTTTCCACCATTTCTCCATACTCATCTCGTCCATTTCGTTTCATTTCTTTCATTCGATCCTCTGACAGTGCGTCAGGGATGGTTGGTTGACCGGCACTCTTGTAGTTCACAGACCTCTATAAATATAGGGGCTTCATCTAATCTCATTCGTCGACCCAACCCTGAGTTGACTTGAGGATATTTATTTTTAAACCCTTATACAGCTTATTTACGTTTTTATTACCGATCGGAGTCGCAGCGCTATTATCGTGTATTGACTAAAGGACATGATTGGAGATAAACATCAGACTATTTAGTACAGTACCGTCTAGAGAATAGCTAACTCACTCTCACAATGCAGAACACTACGTTCGGACTGCAGCGATTCATTCCTACTGACCTCTCTTATACAAGTGCCTCCTCTACGTTCTCCTTCCGATTTCTATAGTTCCTACATCAGCCGCCGGTAACGAAAACATAACAGAGCTATAATTCCTAAAATAATCTCCAAGCGCGACAGGCCTACCAGTTGGCCGCTGGCCTGACATCCACATGTGTTAATCACAGAGGTAGATGACCATCTAGCCAATGTAGGAGTGAGATGTTGTCAGCATATCGGGACCCACAGCCGTTATAACTGATCTTCTCAACCTGGAGTACCTACTTATTGTAGCTACCAAAATGCCTCACGATACTGGGTGGACACCGATCCCAACTGGCCGAAATTCCATGAGAAAATTTCTCCCCCAATGAAGACCCGAACCAGCGCAAGTCCCGTATCTCTGCGTCAAGCGTCTTGCCTTAACCACTCGGCTACGGCGCGGGAAATAATTAGTATACTATATATTTATATATATATATATATATATATTTATTTATTTATAATCTATACTGTAATTTAGTTTTATATTGAGGGCTGCTTGATTGTGGAAGAGAATTCCTTATGACTTGATCTCTGCCACAATAAAGAACAATTATTATTATTATTATTATTATTATTATTATTATTATTATTATTATTATATTGAAAGGGGTTGTATAAGAGAAGAACATATTAGAAATTAGAATATTAGAGAGGAACTGAAAGTACAACCACTTCTTCAACAAATAGAAGAACACAGGAACAACTGGACATAGCATCTGCCGAGAATGACAGAGGATAGGATAACAAACATAGCATTTATGTATAATCCTGTAGGACGAAGATCGGTAGGAAGACCAAGAAAACGCTGGGCTGAACAAATGCGAGATCGGAACAGGCAGAGACCTAATCCGTGAAAGAAGATGCTGATATTATTATTATTATTACCTATTATTATTATTATTATTATTATTATTATTATTATTATTATTATTATTATTATTATTATACGAACAATTATTTATACTCAAACTGACCAAACTTCTCTAGTGTACTTAACATTGTGGTTAGTACAATACTTCACCACAACAGCGGTTCAATGTGGCGACCACCGAGCTCGTTGCACACTTTGTACCTCTGGTACACTCGCTCCATCTTATTCTTACGGTGACAAACCCAAGTTTCTTTATTTTTCCTTGACAATGGGCATGGTCGCGAAATCAGTGAATGTTGGGTTGTGTAAATGTATTTACTTGTGTCATAAACTATTCAATTACTATTGATTTATCTCCGGCAGATACGGGAGATTTAAACGCATAATGCAAACTTGTATTACTTGCAAGAAAAACGTTACCTTCAGTGTCCCCTCTATACGCCCTAGAAGTTTGTAATGGAAATTTCCGAACACCCTGTATAAGATATCGGTGATATAAACTGTATTGAGGTGATCGAGGATAGGAATCAGTGTGGCCCTTAGTGAATGTGGCATTGAACCTACGGGTTTCATAAGCCATAGTGTTAGAATCTTGTAGCCCATATTAATAATCTATTAGAATTTCAATTACCTTGAGAGAAATAGTACAATAAAGGAGTGAAATTGAAATGTGTATAACATAATACAATAAAATATCAGATAAGCAGAGACCAATAACCAAGATCCAAAAGCGCGCTTATCGATGTCATGTCTATGAATTAACCATCATTTGATGCAAGTGTTTTCAACACTGGGCGCTACTTGTGCAGTATACCCGTTACAGCAAAAGTAACATAAGTCCCAAGTAAACTGTGTCTTTCAGTCCAAATTTAGCATCTACATTTTAAATACTGAAAGAAATATAAAAAAATTGAAAAGTATGAAATAATGAGCAACATTATTCCTCGTAGAGTCTTCTTGTCATAATTTAGTTTATGTTTATAGACTAACTAGCTAATACCCGGCGTGTGCTGCTACGCCTAAATAAATGAAAATTAATGTGCTTTCATGTTTAGTTGAATAAGTAAAAGGAAAAATGATTATAAAATTATATTTTTAGATAAACCGTGTGTTGCCCGGGAAACTACTTATCCCGATCTTCTTGACATAAATGAGCTGAAATACGAAAATTAATGTGTTTTATGTTTAGTTAAATAAGTACAAGGGAAAATTTATATCGTAATTATTTTTAGATACCCCGTGCTGTTTATCCGGCGTTATCCGGGAATCTACTCATCCCGATCTTCTTGGCATAAATGAGCTGAAAGACAAAAATTAATGTACTTCTTATGATTAGTTGAATAAGTTAAATGAAAAATAAATTTAAATGTATATCGTAATTATTTTAAGATTCCCCGTGCTGATTACCCGGTGTTGCCGGGAATCTACTTATCTCGATCTTCTTGACATAAATGAGCTAAAAGACAAAATTCGTTATTGTGAGTTATCCGTAAAAGAATACCCGTCATGGGCTGCTATGCTTGCACAGGAATCTACGTACTTGTTCCGATCTTCTTGGCATCAATGAAAGATAAAAATGGTTATTGTGAGTTATCCGTAGAGATAAACATATGCTGTCGCGGACTTTTTTTGTAGAGCTTTTTGAGGTATTCAATTGTGTGTACATTAATTTTGTTTATTTGTTATGGTTTAAGCAGCGTAAGCCACTTAAGCGTCCAAAGAGCTACTTTCTTCAGGTTTTCCACTACAAAGGGCGATTTTTAAGGATGTAGGAGTTGAGACTCCATGGCCAAGGAAACGATGGACTTGAGACCGGAACAAGTCGCATGACCTAATCCTGGAAAGGAAGAAGAAGAAGAAGATATAGGAGCTGAGTATCAGAACTCTCTTATAACCTATGTTCATCCAGGGAATCTCGTGAACATTTTGCAAAAAGCCCCATCACAATCGGATCAACGGTATGGCCGCGCATAAAGTACAAACAACAAACATTCATTTTTATATATTAGATATCGTATCGGAAGAGCTGATGCTTGCACTTTTTAATCAGAATGTATGTTTAATTTAAGTGGGACTAGTTGCATACTATTTAGAATGTTCTTAACTACGTGATTAATTTTATTAATACGAAGTAATTTTTGAGGTTCTACGATTTTTTAAAAAATTATAATTTATGTAAAAGTGTTGATGTTGTGTAATAAACAATATTGCAAGCAAAATAACCGTTGATTGTATCGCTATGACAACTTTGCGGTAAACATACTGCAAAATTCATATTTGCTGTACGCTGACAGGAAAGACCAAATTTCTAGACAATAATTAAAACAAAGAAACAGCTGTTTCCATGCAGGCCAACTAAAAAATAAATAAGAGTTAAAGTAAGAAGTGAAATTATTAAGAAAGAATGTGAAATAAAATCTATAAACAGTTGGATAATTAATCATAAAATGCATGGACAGCCTTGCAAAAACAATGCTAGTAAAGGGAATTAGGATATAAAAATGAAGGAAACAGAAGACTACCAAAGACACGATGGAGGCAAAATGACTTATGAAGAAAGAATGGAAACAACAAGTCCCAAGATTAAAGCAAAATATAAAAAAAGAAGATGGACGACCTACTATTGTGACGTTATATAGGCCTATAATGATCTAAACTATGACTTGCCACAGAGACTGCAGTGTGTTCAATGCTTGCGTTCCATTCATTTTCAATAACCGCCGTTATGACCATATTTCCGGGAACTTCAATAACCTCTCTTTGCTCAGTCTTACTGACAGACGTAAAATGCACTTTCTTTCGCTTCTTTTCAAGCTTGTGAATTCCTACACCCCTTAGTTACCTGGCGTCCAGATTTGAGAAGCTATCTTCTTACCACAATATTGACACTAGGCCACAATATAACAGTCTGCTAACAATCCCTCTTCATAGCACTTCCTCTTATTCTATTTCTTTCATAATAGCCTCTGCCCTGGAAATTCCTGCTCCTGGAAATTCCTTCCTCAAGATATCAGGGGTTGCCGCACACTTGACACTTTTAGTTCAGCTTATACAAATACATGTTGTTAAATAATTTTTATCGACAACTAAATGTATTCTATACCATTAATATTTTTATATGACTTTTATATATTGTACATTTTATATTTCAATCGACAAATCTAGAAAGAATCAAAATATTTTGTATATAATACTTATATTGTAGCGGTATCATGTATATTTATGTTTATTGTAATTTAGATATAGACTAAAAAATTTAAATAAATATTGTTGTATTGTTGCTTAGATCAGTTGGAACACAATTCATAATTTAACATGTCTGAAGAAGGTACAGTGTACCGAAACAGCTGTCACTGAATTATATAATAAATATGAAAATCAAATAAAACTACGTTTCATTTTTATTTAATTAATATAGTGTATATTATTATTATTATTATTATTATTATTATTATTATTATTATTATTATTATTATTATTATTATTATTATTATTATTATCACTGCAGCATAAAAAATCATACATGAATTATACAGGCCTATAGAAAAATGTTTTGTGGCGTTCTACTAAATAAAAAATCATAGCACGACTGCTCCGAAGAGCCAGGGCCGAATAAAATGTTTGATGTCACTGACTAGCAATTATATTATATAGGAAATAGGGCTGGAAGTAAACATCAATAAAAGCTAAATGTATGATCACACATAGAAATTCTTCATAAAATGGAAATGGACTGTTGATAACGAATGAGAGAAGTTTTGAAGAAGTGGAATATTTCAAACACCTACGAAAAATAATTAGAAAAAGGAATGAGGTGCACAAAGAGATTAAACATAGACTCAATTCTGGAAACGCTGCTGTTGTGCATTACAGGGACTATTGTCATCCCAACTTAAAAAAAAAACGTTAAACAGGATATGTAAAACTATTATTCTCCCAATTATATTTTATGGATGCGAAACGTGGTGTCTACTTTAAGGGGAGAAACCATTACGAGTAGGGCCTATTTTAAAATAAAGTTCTTAGGAATTTTTTTTGGAACAAAGAAAGACAAATAGACAGGCGAGTGGAGAAAACTATGTGACAGTTATCTATTTACCTTTTTGGTAAACCAGATGAAGTTAGGACAATTAAGTCTCATAAACTTCGATGGCAGGATATGAAGTACAAATGGAGAACGAATGATGAGCATGGAAACTCATGCAGAAAAACCAAAGGGAAACCGCCCGAGAGGTAAGCCAAATATAAGCAGGGGAATATAATTAATCATGATTTGAGAGAGGTAAATAATGCAGGGGATGTTTGGAAAATATTGGCTCAAGATAGGGATGTATGAGAGTATATGTTCATGCAGCCATGAACCTACGGGTTATATAGTGCCAGTGAGATAGTAGTAATAAATGTACACTAGCTCACAAGATAACAGTCTGCTAAAAATCCCTCTCCACAGAATTTCCTCTTATTCTACTTCTTTCAGAGTGGCTTCTGCCTGTTGCTGGAAATTTCTTTATCGAGATATCAAGGTTTGCCGCACATTTGACACTTGTAAGTCACGCTTAAATATCGGTAATCATTTTTTGTTAAATAAATATTTTTTCTCCAGAACTAAATTAATTCTATGTCATTAATTGTATTTTTTTATTTTTCTATCTTGCACATTTTATTTTTCATTCGTTAAATCCAGAGAAAATTAAAATATATTGTACATAATAATTATATTGTAGATATATCATGTAATTGTTTTGTTTACTATAATTTAAATGTAGCAGTAATTTTTTAAATTTTTTCTAACCTGGTTTAGTGGTAGACATGGCCTTAAGGCCTTAAACCTGATAGGTGAAATAAAGATATCATTATTAGTATTACTAGCTAATACCTGGCGTGCGCTGCTACGCCTAAATAAATGAAAATTAATGTGCTTTTATGTTTAGTTGAATAAGTAATAGGAAAAATAATTATAAATTTTTAGATGCCCCCTGCTGATTACCCGGCGTTGCCCGGGAATCTAATTTCCCGATCTTCTTGACATAAATTAGCTGAAATACGAAAATGAATTGTTTTATGTTTGGTTAAATAAGTTAGAGGAAAAATGTATATCGTAATTATTTTAAGATTCCTCGTGCTGATTAGTCAGTGTTGCCCGGGAATCTATTTATCTCGATCTTCTTCGCATAAATGAGCTTAAAGACAAAATTCGTCATTGTAAGTTATCCGTGAAAGAATACCCGCCATGCTGGAATCTACGTACTTGTCTCGATCTTCTTGGCATCAATGAAAGACAAAAACGGTTGTTGTGTGTTATCCGTAAGAGATAAACATATGCTGTCGCGGACTTTTTTCTAGAGCGTTTTGAGATATTCAATTTTGTGTACATTAATTTTGTGTATTTATTATGGTTTAGGCAGCGTAAGCCATTTAAGCGTTCAAAGAGGTTTTTTTCACGTTATCCACTACAAAGGGACATTTTTAAGGGTGTAGGACTTCAGTATCACAACTCTCTTATAGCCTATGTTCTTCCCGGGAATCTCCTGAACATTTTGCAAAAGCCCCATCACAATCGGATCAACGGTATGGCCGCGCATAAAGTACGAACAAAGAAACAAACAAACATTCATTTTTATATATAAGATAAATATACTAAACGAATAAATTAGGAAAGATTCCATGAATAACAGTGAATATTGCATCCATTTAAATATTTCACATTCACTTTCACAGACTATATACTTTTTTCGAGGGATATCTTTAAATTATCGCAAATAACGAACGTTTATTAAGGTGATTTGATTTAGGTTATTAGGCTGCACATAGAATATGGTGCTCAAGAGTATTCGGTGGTCATCTTCAGCGTAAAACAAACTAACGCGGTTGAAACCCGAGTCACCGAGCTCTAGCGAACTTGTGGTTATACTCTGAATCCCCAGCTTACCCACGAGGTTCTCTGCTTTGAATAATGAGCAGTGCATGCCTCTTTGATAAATATCCCGAAAAAAACGTAGGTTCATGGTCGCCCGGATATGAGCTCACCGTACATCCGTATCCTCAGCTAATATATCCAATCACTCCCTGTATACAAAGATATGTAACATAAAACCCTAGAATATTTTCCTAATATGTAATACCGAAAATTAAAACAAACATAAAAAAGTTTTTAAAATAATTCATCCATAGCAATTCTGCCCGAGGGCAGGTCTTTCACTGCAATCATAGCATTTTCATGCTATGCTTTGCAGCTTTACTAAGGAATTGTAGGTGTGGCAGCTTCCCGTTGTTTTCCACACCGGTGAAGGATGATGATGATGATGATGATAAGGATGGTGATGATGATGGCCATATGATTTGGGAACCGTTTGGGCCTGAACGTTTTCCTGGCATTTGTCTTACAAGTGAGGAAAACCCCCGATAAAAACCTCACCCGGACAAATTGCCCCAACCATAAATCGAACTGGGGCCCGCTGCGTGACAAGCCAACACGCTACCTCGAGACCAGAGCGGTGGACTTTAAAAATAATTTTATGTAAAAAATAATAAGAAGAAAACAAAAGTTTGCATGCCACTTCTTTATTTACATTTCGTGCCACATACCTTGCCCATCGCAGTCTAAGAGACTTATCTGTTATTATATAATGATCATGTAACAGATGACCCTGGGGTCGACTCAGCCTCTAACGGAAATGAGTACCAGACGCTTGTTCTGGGGTAAAGGCGGCCGTCACGCAGGGCTGACAACCCGGCTGACATCAAGTGCCGATTGTCTAGAAAAGTGGGAGCCTTAACCTCCTACTACCCCAAGGGCCTCCTGAGGCCTGTTGTGGGATCACTTTACTTTTACTCGCTGTTAAGTAGTCTTCACATCAAAATATTAAATTCGCCCTCTAGAAATGTCATCACAGCTACTACACCCTTTATAGCGTTTTGTAGTAAAAACGGTATGCAGCCGACCGTGCGTCGTAGGAGTAGTAAAGGCTCGTCCGTAGATGGCAGTACTATCGAATAGTTATCACCAGTGAAGTAACAGGTTGATTATAACAAATAAATTACGCATATATACCAAATTATCTCATATTTCGCATCCCTAATATTTTATCTTAACGGAGATAGTAAATCGTTTCGATTTGATATCGCAACAATTAACACGTGAGTATTTTCAATTAATATACCAGACGTTGTGCATAGTTGGCAAATTGTACGCCGTATTTAAGTGCAAGCCTTCGGTTTTTCCATATGGGTTTCACTGAACTACATGATTTTTGGATTCGATTTTAGGTTTATGCCTTAAAATCGATACTATATTACGAAGAAACGAGGAAATGTTTAAAAACGGAGATAGTGAGGTTGTTAAATTCGGAGACTCTGTGAAACACTTCATAAACGTCAAATTTACTTTACTTAACTCATGATTAATCCACCGTTGTGGTCACGAGGTAGCGCATTGTCTTGTCACGCAACTGGCCTGGGTTCGATTTCCGGTCGTGACAAGCGTCGTGGGTGAGATTTTGTCGGAGCTTCTCATCACTTATAAATCAAATGTCAGGAATTTTTACGGTTCCCGAACATTATCCGCCGGTGTGAAACCAATGGCAAAGTACCACACCTATAATTTCGTAGTAAAGTCGCGGAGCATAGCATGTCCTACAGCAGAACACTCTAAAATGGAATGTACGTACACATGGTTATATTTTATGATTTGCTAGCTAATACCCGGCGTGCGCTGCTACTCCTAAATAAACATTAACGTGTTTGTACCACCAGCCGTGCGCTATTATACGTACTGTACTTTTTTGTATATTTTTTTAGATGTTCAATTCTGTGTACATCAATTTATGTATTTGTTATGGTTTAGGCAGCGTAAGCCATTTATGCGTCAAAATAGGGACTTTATTCCACTTTTTCACTATAAGGGTGATTTTTAGGGGTGAAGTAGTTGAGTGTTGCAACTCTCTTATAGCCTATGTTCATTCCCGGAATCTCCTGAACATTTTTCAAAAAGCTCCATCTCAATCGGATGAACGGTATGGCAGAGCACGCTTGCCCTTCAATCTACTTATCCCGATCTTCTTGGTATGAAAAAACTCAAAGCGCGACAGGCCTAGAAGGCTTTTTGCTGACCAGCCGGCTGTTGGCCTCACATCCACTGGTCTTTCACTGCAATCATAGCATTTTCATGCTATGCTTAGCAGCTTTACTAAGGAATTGTAGGTGTGGTAGCTTCCCGTTGTTTTCCACACCGGTGAAGGATGATGATGATGATGATGATGATGATGGCCATACGATTTGGGGACCGTTTGGGCCTGAAAGTTTTCCTGACATTTGTCTTAGAAGTGAGGAAAAACCCCGATAAAAACCTCACCCGGAGAAACTGTCCCGACCGGGGATCGAACTCGGGCCCGCTGCGTGACAAGCCAACACGCTACCTCGAGATCACAGCCGTGGACTTTAGAAATAATGTTATATAAAAATAATAAGAAGAAATTAAGAAGGTCTCATGCACCTGTTTTATTCCCCAATCGTCCCACATACCTTGCCCATCGCAGTCTACGAGACTTAGCTGTTATTCTATAATGGTCATGCAACTCGCTGTTAAGTAGTATTCACATCAAAATATTAAATTCGGCCTTTAGAAATGTCAAAATAGTTATTGCACCTTTTATAGCGTTTTGTAGTAAAAGCAGAGTCCTGTAGGGTATGCAAGCCGACCGTGCGTCGTAGGAGTAGTAAAGGCTTGTCCATAGATGGCAGGACTATCCAATGGTTATCACCAGTGTAGTAACTGTTTGATTATAACAAATAAATCACGCATATATACCGATTTGTCTCATATTTCTCATTCCTAATATTTTGTCTTAACGGAGATAGTAAATCGCTTCGATTTGATATCGCAATAATTAACTCTTGATTATTTTCAATCAATATACCAGAAGTTGTGCATAGTTGGCAAATTGTACTCCGTATTTAAGTGCAGCCGGTCGTTTCTTTTTTACCTATTTACTATTCTACAATTTTTGGATTCGTTTTTAGGTTTATGAAGAAGCGATGAAATGTTTAAAACCGAGGTAGTGAGGTTTCTAAATTCGGAGACTCCGTAAAACACTCCATAAACGTGAAATTTACTTTTTTAAAATCATGATTAGTTCACCGCCATGGTCACGAGGTAGCGTATTGCCTTGCCACGCAGTGGGCCCGGGTTCGATTTCCGGTCGGGACAAGCGTCCTGGGTGAGATTTTTTCGGAGCTTTTCGTCACTTATAAATCAATCGTCAGGAAGTTTTGAGATCCAAGCGGTTCCCGAACATCATCTGGCCGGCTATCTGTCATTATCGTCATCCGCTGGTGTGAAAGAAATGGCAAAGTACCACACCTGTAATTTCGTAGTAAAGTCGCAAAGCATAGCATGTCCTACAGCAGAACACTCTAAAATGGAATGTACGTATACATGGTTATATTCTATGATTTACTAGCTAATACCCGGCGTGAGCTGCTACTCCTAAATAAACATTAACGTGTTTGTACCACCAGCCGTGCGCTGTTATACGTACTCTACTTTTTTGTATATTTTTTTAGATGTTGAATTCTGTGTACATCAATTTGTGTATTTGTTATGGTTTCGGCAGCGTAAGCCATTTATGCGTCAAAATAGGGACTTTCTTCAACTTTTTTTACTAAAAGAGTATTTTTAGGGGTGAAGTGGTTGAGTATTACAACTCTCTTATAGCCTATGTTCATTCCCGGAATCTCCTGAACATTTTTCAAAAAGCTCCATCTCAATCGGATGAACGGTATGGCAGAGCACGCTTGCCCGGGAATCTACTTATCCCGATCTTCTTGGTATAAAAAAACTCAAAGCGCGACAGGACTAGAAGGCTTTTGGCTGACCAGCCGGCTGTTGGCCTCACATCCACATGTGTTAATCACAGAGGTAGACGATCATCTAACCAGTGTAGGGTAACATGTGGTCAACATGTCGGATCCTCCAGCCGTTATAGCTGGTATTCTCAACCTGGAGTCGCTACTTATTGTAGCTACCCAAATGTCTCACAGTGCTGGGTGAGCACCGCACAGTGGGCCAGATACGAAATCTAGCTGGAAAAAAGTATTTTACCAACTCTCTCCAATTCATCTTTCTTCACTCTAAAATTATTGCGAGACGACAGTTCTTCACTTATTTACAAAGGACGGTAGAATTCTAAAATGTATGAGACAATATAAAAATCACAAGTTGCCGATAGTTAAGAACTCATCTGGCCAGCATTACAGTTGTATACCAAGCCGTAGAAATAAATGTTAAAGTTCAGTGAGTTATTCTACTTATTCTATATGGATACTTTACCTCAAGGTTTGTACTTTACATTGTTATATCTAGCATGTTTCTATACAACCAGATATTGTGTTAAATGCACTTGGAACCATACCTTCTGAACACTAAAAGAAATTACACAAACGTTTTACTTTAAATTGAGGTACGAAAAAACAGTTCTGAACAGTAGTACAAATTCTAGTTAGAATATAGAGTGATTTATGGACTTCAATTCCCGCACAATAACATGTGTGCAAATTATTGCGTTTTTTTGTAATTAGCTTTTTTGTTAGATGAGGCGGCCGGCAGTTGAGGCCTATCTTCGCGCGCAGAGAATTGTTTGATTTAATATATGAAGAAAAGTGATCGATAGAGGCAATAAGTGATCCTCTATTAATGAATTACAGTTAGGGGATGTTCGGAGAATGTTTTAAAAACATTTTTAAAAAAAAATTTAAAGCGATTTTCTAAAACATAGGAAGTTTTGCGAGAGAAAAATTCTGATTGGCTAAAAGTAAATGCATACTTTCCCGTCGTTAAGAATTTAGAACACTGATAGTCGTTGGAAAATCTTGTTCCATCTGCTTACGGAATTGTAAGACCCAAAATATCATTCGAAGAGTCTGGAATAAAAAGTCTTATTTCTGCTTAAATGTCTGTCTTGGGAACGGTAGCATAACAAATTTGTTTCCCTAGAAGCATTATAGGATGGATAAAATATCACAACCTCTCTTTTTGACACCTAGTCTCATGTTAATATATCGACATATTGACATTTTATTGTCAAGAAAGACATAAAAGATAGGGGAGTTGAACGGGGTGATTTGTAATGTTTATTATTATTTTGAAGCTATTTTTTGTGGTTTTATGAGTAATGTCTTAAAAACATCAGCAGTATCCCGTTTACCATATGGCCAAAGTGATATTTATGTTGCAACAGCAAGTTCATCGCGAGAGAATTCCTGCTTAAGTAAACATTTCTTTAATTCCAGCCTCTTCAAAAGTTATTTTGGGTCTTTCAATTCCATAAGCAAATGGAACAGAATTCCCCAACGACTGTCATTGTTCTAAATTAATTCTTCATAACGGGAAAGTTAACATCCACTCCTAGCCAATCAGAATATTTCATCATATATATTTTTTTCTCGTGCACAACTTCGTACGTTTGAGAAAATCGCTTCTCAAGAAAATATTGATTTCTTACCATCATTTAAAACATTCTGCTAACATCCCCCTACCCCTAATTTGTTTACTAAATGATAACCTATTGCCTCTATCTAACATTTTTTATCCATATTAAATCAAACATTTACTCTCTGAGCGCAACGGTAAGCCTCAATTGCTGGCTACCTCCTGTAATGAGAAAGCTAATTAAATAAACGCAATAATTTGGAGACATGTTACTGTGCGGGAATTAAGGTTCATAAATCACTCTATATTTTAACTAAAATTTGTATTACTGTTCTTTGTAGCTCAATTTAAATTAAGATGGATGTGTAAATTTTTTAGTGCATGGAAGGTATGATTCCACATGTATTTAACATAAAATCTGGTTATATAGAAAAACATTAAATATATCAATAAAATTAAAAACCTTGAGGTGAAGTATCCATATAGAATAAAAAGAATAGCTCACTGAACTTGAACACACAACGCTAATAATACAACGGGATATAGACCAGATGAATTCTTAACCATCGACAACTTCTGATGTTTATATTGTCTTCATAAACATTAGAATTGTACCCTCCTTTGAAGATAAGTTAAGAACCGCCATATAACAATTATATTAGAGTGAAAAAAAAATGATGAGGGTGAGAAGAAATAGTATTTTTCGAGCTAGATTTCATATCTGGCCCTCTGTGCACCGGTCCCAAACTGGCCGAAATTCCATGAAAAAAATTCTTATCCCATGGAGATTCGAACCAGCGTAAGTCCCGTAATTCTGCGCCATGTTTTCTTGCCTTAACCACTCCGCTACGGCGCAGAACTCTTGGCATTAATGAACGATAAGATTGGCAATTGTGAGTTATCCGTAAGAGATAAATATATGCTGTCGCGGACTTTTTTGTAGGGCTTTTTGAGATATTCGATTCTGTGTACATTAATTTTGCGTATTTCGTATGGTTTAGGCAGCGTAAGACATTTAAGAGTCCAAAGAGCTACTTTTTTCAAGTTTTTCACTACAAAGGGCGTTTTTTAAGGGTGTAGGAGATGAGTATCACAACTCTCTTATAGCCTATGTTCATCCCGGGAATCTCCTGAACATTTTACAATAAACACCATCACAATCGGATCAACGGTATGGCCGCGCATAAAGTACGAACAATCAAACAAAAAAACATACAAACAAACATTAAATTTTATGTATAAGATTATTATTGTTATTATTATTATTATTATTTATTATTATTATTATTATTATTATTATTATTATTATTATCTCATTGACACAATCCAACCCATAGGTTCATAAGCGCTCCATCATCCCTATCCTGAGTTAATGTTTTCAAATCATTCCCTGTATAATCTACTACCTCAAATCATAGTTAATGTTATTCTCCCACCTCATTCTCGGTCTACCAACTGGGCGTTTTCCCTCTGGTTTTCCTACAAGAAGCTTCCAAGCACATATTTCATTTCCCATTCGTGCCACAAGTCCTGCCCTTAGCAGTCTACGATATTTAACTATGTTTACTATATCTGGCTTCCTATAAAGACCATGTAGTTCACTGTTATGTAGTTTTCTCCATTCACCTGTCTATTCATCTGTCTTTGATCCAAAAATTTTCCTAAGAATCTTATTCTCAAATACTCATAATCTCCTTTCATCCCTTAAAGTAAGTGTCCATGTTTCACATATATTATTATTATTATTATTATTATTATTATTATTATTAAGGGGCGGATTTGTATGACCTAAAAAATGGAAAATATGCATGCATTTATGACCTAAAAAATGTAAATATGACCTGAAAAGACAAAAATATGACCTTACAATTGACTGAATTTTTTACCCATACTTTATTAATTGTTTATTCATAAATATTTTAATTTCTATCATAAGAAAAATGAAATCTTCTATTGTCCAGTGCAAACGTTTGCTATCTGTTAACAAGTGTTCTCTGAAACTGAGGATTTTTATACAGATACAATGTTGGTTATTTCCAATCGCCTGATGACTAGGCTATTAAAAAACCCAAAATATGACTTTATCATAGAAATAGGCAGACGTATGACCAAATATCTGAAAAAGTGAGAAATATGACTTTTAAGACCCAATAGAAACCACTTCATCTTAATAATAAGACATATATAAATGTTTTTACTTACTTGAAATAACATTAACTATGATTTGAGGGAAGTAGATTATACAGGGAATGATTGAAAAGCATTGACTCAGAATAGGGATGCATGGAGAGCTTATGCCCGCGCGGCCATGAACCTAAGGGTTCGATAGTGCCAGTGAGTAAGTAAGTAAGTAAGTAAGTACTTGAAGCTTATAATATAGGCTTTGGTAAAAATATGACATGTCATAGGAATCCGCCCTTTATTATTATTATTATTATTATTATTATTATTATTATTATTATTATTATTATATTATATCATCATCATCATCATCAGTGTGAAGCAACACCACACCCTTAGTTCTGTCTTCTTAAACAGATTTCGATATTCCTCATTTTACGTTATTACTCAGTTGTAAGGCCTCTACATAGGTGACACACCCTATACCCAAGGTATACCGGAAAATAGGAGATGTGCTAATCGTGAACTAAAGAGGCAGTAATACATACGAATTTACATTAGGCCTATATGTAAACAAAATGGATAAAAATACGCCAACTCGATATCAGATATTAAAACCTACAAAATCATAGTAATCATACCCTCGATTATAGTACATTTCTCATAATATGCAATATATGACTACAATTACACTGGGCAACATGCTTTTTGTCTCATGAGTACCAACAGTTGTACTTAATGCAGTTTTTTTTATCGTGTTTCCAAATATATATTCGGAATTTCTCCATCACCCACACTTTTTTTTATTTCAATTTCAATTAATGGATTTATATAATTATTTTTTTAGTAAACGTTTTTCGTCCATTTGTCCATTGTAAATAAAACCAAATGAGCTAACTGAGGAGATTTCAGCTATGGAAAAGAGATATCAAGGCAAATGGAATCTTAATATGCTGGTCGATTATTGTTGGACCATCAAGACGGATGCTCCACAGGCGAAATATAGCAGAAAATCGTCATTTCTTACTTTCTAGTGAGTCCGAATGTTCGAATATTGTGTAGTTACGAATGTAGAAAATATTAGTGTTTGAAATTATAAAAACCTGTCTCTCAGAAACCTTGCGTGATGGAGAAAAACCGATATCATATTTGAATTCAGGAGAAAAAATTCTATCAGAATCACAATTTTTTCTTTCTGAGACAAAAAAAAGTTATTTTTTGTTGCTTAATTGTTATTATTTCATTACATTGCATTATGCAGTTTAACTCTCATCTTATAGGTAATTTAACGTGCTACAGGTCATCCGGGTCTTACAGTGGCACGACCATATACATGTTTGACTCCTCAAGGACATGGAGGGCCTCCCCGAATGAATGATCAGCCCAATGTCACTAATTACACTGAGCAACAAAAAATAAGCTTTTTTTTTGTCTCGGAAAGAAAAATATGTGATTGTGATAGTATTTTTTTCTTCTGAATTCAAATACGATTTCGGGTTTTCTCCATCACGCAAGGTTTCCGAGAGATTCCATCCTTTTAGCCGGGAACAAGCATTTCAGACTGGTTTTTGGATAACTTTAAATCTCGTATGAGATCGTTAAGATCTTCTTCAGTCAATAAATGAGCTCAGATGAACTGCTTTGTTCAAAAGTTGTATCGCAAAAATCTGTTTCTTCTTCTTCCTTACTTCCAACAGAATCTGACCTCTCTTCATCTAATGTGACATGTTCTGGATGCTTTGGTATGGGTAATTCTTCGCAGTGTAGAACTGGTCTCATTACAGATTGCAAGTCAGGGTACACCACTGTATATTTTGACTTTGACGTAATCCCCTTAATGTTTGTTAAGCAGAAAATAATTATTTAAATCCATTAACCCATTCGCCTCAGAAGACGAGGTGTACTCGCAGGCTGTTAAACAGCCTTCAACTCAGAAGTCGAGTTACACTCGCTTAACTCTGAATGTTAAATACTTCGCAATATTTTGTACATCCTTTGTCAGGGTAATATTTCGTTAACATTTATGAATAGTAGAGGAATGTGTTTTGACATTCACTGTTATTGTGATCAGAAGTACCGTTATCTTTTATTTGTTTTTGATGTCTGAACACAGACAATATACTATATGGTGAATAAATTGGGTTTCTGGGGAAATGCATTGAGCATTTAAACCTGAAGTGTATAGGTTAATTGAAATTGAAATAAAAAAAAAACTGTGTGTGGTGGAGAAATTCCGAATACATATTTGAAAACACAATTAAAAACTGCATTAAGTACAACTATTGGTACTCATGAGACAAAAATCATGTTGACCAGTGTTACTGTAATTGTTATTAATGATAAGACGTCCAACGTGCAGAAACTGTGTAAACTAAACGAATTCAGAAGCAAGTTAAATTTACGATTATTAGCCTATTCTATTTTGCTGCGGATACAATGAGAAGCATTTTCTCAAAATTGAACAAGCCAATATCACTAACTTTTTACTAGGCAAAAAATTACATAGCCTTTTAGTTTATAAACATCTAGGGCTCCATTCACACGCCTATTTAAATTAAATATGTCCCAAATTAGATAAAAAATGAACAGACATATGACACTACTCAATCAATAACTGAAATTTATAAATCTTCAGGTTACAAAAAAACTATAGGCATATATATATATATCGATTTCGATACGAGAAAACAGAAATTGCTGCCAGATCAATTTTCAAATTTTGGGTTGTAGGTAAACTTCCATTCCTAATGATCCTATTTGTTAGTTTACGAGATACCTTCGTCTTTCTTTGATTAATTCATAGGTACCAAATTTGATTTCGAAAAAAAAATTGGTCGCTAGAACGTTAAAAAATATTCCCACAAAAATATAAAAAGACTCTATAATGAAATTATACAAGACAATGGCAGTGCCTATTATTACTTATGGATCCCAAACATGGACAGTGACAACACAACAATCTGCCAGAATACAAGCTGCTGAAATGAGATTCCTCAGACCAATAGCAGGTTATCAAAGAAGAGACAAAGAACATAACACAGAAATAAGAAAACAACTAAAAGTAGATGAATTAAACACAACAATAGAGAAATACAGAACAAACTGAAAAGAACACTTGGCAAGTATGACTGAGAATAGAAAACCAAAGCAGGATACAGCTATTCACCATGAGGAAGAAGAAGATTGGGAAGACCAACGAAAAGATGGAAAGAGCAGCAATTTGGAGCCGGGACAGGCTAGTAAATAAACCTAAATCGTGAAGAAGAAGAAGAAGAAGAAGAAGACAAACATATAAGGTTTCAAGTTAATCTCCATACATAATGATCCGATGTTTATTATTAAAGAAACCGATATTAATTTGCTTATTACACGCCGCGAATTTTGTTGCGAATAAGTAAAAATGGGGGTCGCCAAAGTGATTTTTTTTTAAATTTCGACTTTCAGGTAAATACCCACTCTTAATGATCTTATTTCGATTATTTTCGGAGAATACCTATATCATTTTATTTCATTAGCATATGCCGAGTTTCAATGGGAAAACACAAAAAGTGCTCCCGATAAAGCTATTTTTAAATTTTCGCTAACCCAACAATCATCCGATTTTCCTGATTAACATTTCGATTTTAATTTCTAAATTTATTGTTATATGCAACAATTTAATTGCGAAAAACAAAACTAGAGTGATAGGCCTATATATATATATATATATATATATTTTTTTTTTTTGTCTAATGCCACCAGTTTGTCTTTTATAGTATTTCTGTCTTTCTCTCCTGGCATTGGCTGAATTATAATACATATCTTGGGTTGGGGCACCATGAAGGGAATTACGTTACCCCGATGATGGATTGTCCACCGCTGTGGTCTCGAGGTAGCGTGCTGCCTTGTCACGCAGTGGGCCCGGGTTCGATCCCCGGTCGGGGCAGTTTTTCTAGGTGAGGTTTTTATCGGGGTTTTTCCTCACCTATAAGACAAATGTCAGGAAAACGTTAAGGCCCAAACGGTCCCCAAAATGATATGGCCATCAACATCCTTATCATTATCATCATCATCATCATCATCATCATCCTTCACCGGTGTGGAAAGCAACGGGAAGCTACCACACCTACAATTCCCTAGTATAGCTGCAAAGCATAGCATGAAAATGCTATGATTGCAGTGAAAGGCCTGCCCTCGGGCAGAATTACTATGGATGGATGAAGGGCGTTACGTTACCACAATTTAATCCATCATATAATTGTGGTAACGTAACGCCCTTCATCCATCCATAGTAATTCTGCCCGAGGGCAGGCCTTTCACTGCAATCATAGCATTTTCATGCTATGCTTTGCAGCTATACTAGGGAATTGTAGGTGTGGTAGCTTCCCGTTGATTTGCACACCGGTGATGGATTAAATTGTAATAGAATAGACGGCGGAGATGAGGTTCCTAAGACAAGTAAAAGGAAAAGTCACGAATTACAGACAGAAATGGATTGATCATATGGATGGAATGAGTAAGGAGAGATATCCATTGTTAGCAAGACATTATCAAGCAAGAGGAAGACGTGATGTTGGAAGACCTAGAAGAAGTTGGGCTGATGCATTATGAAGTCGGAACGGGCAATTGCCTAATCCCTGGAGTGATGATGATGATGATGATTAAATTTTAATGAAGCGCCAGGAGAGTTCTTTAACCTTAACTTAACCTAAATTCCAGACTAAGGACAACCATAAGAATAACTCCCTTTATGGAAAAATGTCTATGATCTGACTGGGAATCGAACCCGAAAGGTGAAAAAAATTCGAAACATTATATTTTACTAAATAGTTTCATCGTTGCAATTTAGTGACTACACTCCTCTTCGGAATTTGCAAAAAAAATATTAGGCCAATAGGTTTAACCATATCGACATGTTGAATATTGTTCAATTTTACAATTTTTTTCGAAAATGTGATAAAATATATTATATTAAAGGGAGTTATAGAAAACTCTGATATGAGTAGTGTGACAGTTTGACGAGAGTGTTAACTAGCTAGTTAGGTCGATGTTGCTTGCGGCTGGCGGCCATGTTGTCACTCCCCCTGCTGAGTGGGTAATACACTCTCTGGGATAATGGTCAGATCCTGACTTGCACGATATTGTCAGTTCTCAGAACACCATTCAACTGAATTCCAATCCATAGCCTGGATTCTTCTCCCTTTTCTATCATAATTTCATATTTTTATATTCCAATATCAGTCAACTATCTCAAAATTTTAATTTGACTCTTTTGTACAACTGAGAAAGAGAATTGGTGATCAGAAAGGCGTTGGCTACCTGTGCTGAGGGTCATGGGTTCAATCTGATTTCTTTTTAATAATATCCTATTGCACTGCTGTTTGAAAAGTTTTAATTTTGTAGACAAAGGCTACTACTTAGTACAGATGTGCTTATTGTCCGAGCTAAAGAAAACGCCCATTCGTAAATTATGTATATTTTGCATGGGCGTGTATATACTCGTATATATATATATATATATATATATATATAGAGAGAGAGAGAGAGAGAGAGAGAGAGAGAGAGAGAGAGAGAGAGAGAGAGAGAGAGAGAGGAAGTAGCCGATTTCACATGTTCAATCTGCAAAACTAATCTAGAAATAGCTGAAGAACTGAAAATAACTCCAGTCTTAACAAAAATATAAAAAATTGTAAATTTGAATGGCTAAAATATGTGGACAGAATGCCAAAAGACAGATTACCAGATATTAAAAATCTACAAGAAGTCAGAAGTAAAATTGTACTGGACAATAAAATTTTGGAGCAGGTGAATAATTTTACATATCTAGGATGCAATATCTCATATGAAGAAGAAAAGGATGCAAATGCAAAAATATCTAAATTTTTAAGAATTTTAGGGTTAATAAATTCTATCTTCAAGAAATAGCATAAGAACTGAAAATAACTCCAGTATTGACAAAAATTAAAAATTAAAAATCTAAATGACTATTAAATGTTAACAAAATGTCAAAAGACAGATTACCAGACAATAAAGAACTATAGGTCTTGAAACAATACGAAAAACACGACGAATTAGTTCCATGAAAATATTACTTACTTACTTACTTACTTACTCACTGGCACTATCGAACCCGAAGGTTCATGGCCGCGCGGACATAAGCTCTCCATACATCCCTATCCTGAGCCAATGCTTTCCAATCATTCCCTGTATAATCTACTTCCCTCAAATCATAGTTAATGTGGTTCTCCCACCTCATTCTTGGCCTACCACCTGGGCGTTTTCCCTCTGGCTTTCCTACAAGAAGCTTCCATGCACGTCTTTCATTCCCCATACGCGCAACATGTCCTGCCCATCGCAGTCTACGAGACTTAAACTGTTCTTATTATATCTGGCTTCCTATAAAGACCATGTAGTTCATTGTTATGTAGTCTTCTCCATTCACCTGTCTGTTCATCTCTCTTTGGTCCAAAAATTTTCCTAAGAACTTTATTCTCAAATACTTGTAATCTCCTTTCCTCCCTTAAAGTAAGAGTCCATGTTTCGCACCCATATAATATAACTGGTAGAATAATAGTTTTATATATTTACAGCTTAATGTTTTTTGAAAGGAGTTGGGACATCAAAAGTCTCTGCAATGCATAATAACATGCATTTCCAGAATTGAGCCTATGTTTAATTTCTTTGTGCATCTCATTCCTATTTGTGATTATTGTTCCTAGGTATTTGAATTCAGCCACTTCCTCAAAATTTCCCTCATTTGTCATTAGCTGTCCATTTCCATTATATACTGAATTTCTACGTGTGACCATATATTTAGTTTTACTGATATTTACCTCCAGTCCTAATTTCTTAGTGTTATTCAATAGTGTGTGCGTGTTGGCCTTTAGTATCTCCTCGCTATCGGCCAGTAGTACTACATGAAAATATTACTTGATGATAACCTCTAGAAAAACCGGAACAGGCCAAAAAGTGGTCTAAAACTATTAAAGCTAGATGATGATGATGATATGTAAGTATTATTATATTTAACGACTCTCTTAACGTTCTTTAACAGCTCGTATAATTACTATCGCAATTCAAATCTAGGCGTAAAGGTCAAAAACATTTTCTCAGAGATCTCTTATTTCAGAATTGAGATTTTACGTGATGTAAATTTGACACGTGATTCCCGTCTTTACTACATAATACAATAATAATAATAATAATAATAATAATAATAATAATAATAATAATAATAATAAATAATAAATAGATTAAAAAAACTAAAAAAAACACGCTTTATTAGAAAATCGAACTAAAAAATGAAAAATAATTTTAATTTCCAACACGCTTGGGATAAAATTAAAGTGGTCAACAAAAAAATTATCTCTAACACATCTAGAATAAAACTTGAGTTATCAACAACAAAAATAATGTTACCATCAAAAGCGTAGGGTGCTTTTTATGGTTTTTACGTTTTATTCTTAGAGACTTTACTTTTACCAATATATGTTTATTATCAAATATATTAATCGATGGAGAGCACCCCACGCTTTTGATGATAAAATTATTTTTTTCTAGATAACTCTAGTTTTATTCTATATGTGTTGGAGATGATTTTTTTTATTGACGACTTTAATTTTATCCAAGAGTGTTGGAAATTAAAATTATTTTTCATGTTTTAGTTCGGTTTTCTAATAAAGCGTGTTGTTTTAGTTTTTTTGAACTATTATTTATTTTCTATTTTTTTTTAGTTTGGTTTTCTAAAAATGTAGATATATCTTTAAATTCCATACTATTGTAGTATGAGCTAAAACGAATACTCTTCTAAAAAATCATCCGGGCCGGATTTGAACCAGCGACCTATGGATTACTGAAATTATATACCACACCAGTCCACCACTCTATCAACTGAGCTACCAGAAGATATAATATTAATTTCATACAACGCTGGACTAAAAAAGTCGGTAAGTCTACAAACTATTATATATTATTTATGAAATTATTGTATTGTCATTGGTCCTTTACAAGTATACAAAGTTTCAAGTCGATCCAATGTTTTTAAGTGGGTGAAAATCGTGTTGAAAGATTCCGTTACATAGATAGATACAGGTCAAGCTAATATAAAGCGTGTAAAAATAATCAGTGTTAACTGTAATATTATTACAATAAAATTATATTTGCATCATTTATCGTTAAAATGTTAATATCATGTAATTACAACACAGCATTACTTTAACAGTTACTTAGAAAGGGAAAACCAATTTGCTGTAATTAATCAAGCGCACAATTTAGCCCCTAGATATGAACCTTGGACCACCTAGCTGACCACATTCCTTCCGCGAAACCATGACCCAGATAATCGGAGCGCCATCTGATCGGCAGATGTTTTATCGTGTGACGAGATAAAAGCAGGTGAAGTTTATGGGGAAATATGTTTTCTGGAGAAAGTTTATATTGAATATCGAGCATCTGCCTTCAGAATCCAGCTTATATAATTACATATTTTGCATTCTGACATAATTGGATTGACATATTATGTGCTATTAGTAAATACTAATTGCTCTATTTTAGATTCATTTGGAATTATAGGCCTAACATAGTTAATGCTAGATCTTCTCAAAAATTCCTCGGAACATGATTGCCATGATGGGTTTATAAAGACTACAGTGATGTTACAGTGGTTAATGGAAGACTCAATAATCGATTTACAAATTTCATATAAACTTTATCATAGACTATATTAATAATACTGTTTAATTTATTCTTGCAGAGTTAAGGCTACGTGATCTCTCTCGTCATCTTAATCAGCTCAAATAGGCCTAAGTAATAGGCTGTACGAGTCACAGTTATGCACAATTTCAAAATAAATTAAGCCTATATTTTATCTCTTAATATGGTTTATGTAAGTCGAATTTTGTAAGAATGCTTTCTGAATAATTATAAACGCAAGAACTAAGTTAAGTTATAAGTTATATAATAAAATAATAATAATAATAATAATAATAAAATTTAAAAAAAATAATAATAATAATAAAAATATAAACAGATTTTCAATGTTTACACATCTTTCTGTGTCTAAAGATTTATTTTCCTTCTACACTCGTCTCTATTTATCCTCTTGTTCTCATTCCAGTTATTTCTTACATTTAAGAGTTTCGAGGTGTTCCTTTCTTTCTTCCTCCAGGTGCAGACCATTCCAATGTTTAATAATAATAATAATAATAATAAATAATAATAATAATAATAATAATAATAATAATAATAATATAATAATAATAATAATAATAATACATTCATACACTAATTACAAATTATTTATATATGCCCTATAAATCAGACACTTTACGTACAAACATAATATTAAAATTAATGCATGTTGTTCGCATGCAATAGTTAATATATCTGAACAGAAACAATTCTGCCTAAACCAGGATTAGAACCCAAGATCGCCAGCTTTACGTGCTAGAGCACTAATCAATTGTGCTACTTAGGCAATCCAGGTGTAGACACAAACTGTTTCTCTATTTGAAATCTCCGTGTACCCCTGTTAGTGAATAAATAGATGTATAATTGTGTCTACTCCTAGATTACCTAAGTAGCACAATCGGTTAGTGCGCCTCCGCGTAAAGCTGGAGCTGTTTAGGCAGTAATTTCTCTCTTTAATTGTATTAACTTTACAATTGCATTGTCCCACTGTAGTCATGCGGTTTAAAATAACAAGGTGCAGTGCTACGGGACTTGCACTGGTTCGAGTCCCCATTGTGGAAGATATTTGCTTATTGAATTTCAGCTAGTGTAGGACCGGTTCTCGCCGAGCATCGGGAGGAATTTGGGTAGGTACAGTTAGGAGTGGCTTTAGATTGAAAAAAAAAATCAGATCTATCTGCTGAGGGACCCGACCTGTTAACCTCATGTTACCCAAATACTGTGTGGATGATCGTCCACCTTGTGATTTAACATGTGGATGTGAGGCCAACAACTGTCTTGTATGCCAAGGGTTTTCCTCACCTCTAAGACATGTCAGAAAACTTTAAGGCCCAAATAGTCCCCTAACATTTCTGGTCATCATAATCATCATTATAATATGCACCTTGTTTAAAATGAATTCCTGAGTGAATGCTGTTAGCCTGTACCCATATGTCCCCACATGGAGAAAAGGTGCTCTCTTGCGGGAGATGCTTAATAAAACTAATTTAGTTCCGCTTATTTAACTATAAATATCAGAGACTGAAAACTGGTTATCTCATCGTTTCAAAAAGTCACCTAATAAACAACCAAGTAATTACTTAGATGGCAAAAGGCGATTAAATTTTCTCATATCTCTAATTTAGGCTTTCGAGCTAAAAAGAACTACAGATTCGGTACTCACAACTTAAAATTCCTTCCGGAGAACTTGTTCCTTTAACTTTCCCATCATAAAAAAATCCATCTACCCCGGCCGGGTTTGAACCTGCGACTTTTGATTCCAGAAACAAGGAACTTAAAACCTAGACCACCGAGAGTGAATGTGTATGGTGTGCCTTTTCATAAATATTCGTGTCTCGGAGGTGGCCCTGGCACTGAGTTAAAAACTCATGCGGGAAACTCTCTATGTCTTTGCATGGTCAATGCCTTTGTTGGCCTATAGGCCTATGTGATGCAGAGTTAAAAATTATTTCCACACAGGTTGTGGAGAACGTAAAAGTATTTGCAAAAATTATGAGTTAAACTAAGGAAAATATATAAAATTCATTTTCCTAATTAAAATCAACATTTATAAAACCAATGGCGCAAGCGGTTCGACGCTCGCCTCTCACCGCTGGGGTCCCGAGATCGAACCTCGGTCACTCCATGTGGGTTTCGTTGTGGACGAAATGGAGCTTGGACAGGTTTTTCTCGGGGTTTCTCCCGTTTTCCCCTGCCAAAATTTAATTTAATCATTTCTCCATACTCATCTCATCCATTTAGTTTCATTTCGTTCATAAAAAACCAATACCGGTACACAATCTCTTTAAGATATATGTAGTATATAAAGTGATCCCACTACAGGTCTCAGGAGGCCCTTGGGAATAGTAGAAGGTCAAGGCTCCCACTTTCTAGACAATCGGCACTTGATGTCAGCCGGGTTGTCAGCCCTGCGTAACGGCCGCTTTACCCCAGACCAAGCGCCTGGTACTCATTTCCGTTAGAGGCTGAGTCGACCCCAGGGCCATATTGTTGCCAGAAGATTTGGTTCAGTTTAAAAATCCTGACCCCACTGGGACCCGAACCATCAACCTTCCGGATTGTAGTGCAGTGATATGTAATATATACAATATATATTTTCTAACACACAAGTCACTATTGTTAAATGCATTTTTTGTCGCGTGCTTATAATTCTTTTAAACTGTATTACAATTATGATTGCACAGAATTCTGAACGTTCAGGCAATATTTAATCACAGTTCATTACTGAGTTCATTAAAAAACTAGATCAGACTAATTAGTTTATTAGTTGCTGTAGCTTTTACCACCTCAGAGAATAAATTACAGACGGTCTCATTTTAATTAGGCGTAAGTAATATTGTTTTAATTATAATCTTAGTAGGGCCCTATATCAATAATGGAAACTAAAGTTTTAGATTTAAAGGGCTAGATACCTTATGAGTAGGGAGTGGATTTTTATGTACTAAAAGTTAAGATTGCAACATAGTATAATGACAAGTTAGACTTATGACTATCTTTTGTTTTGGTTTCACACACAAACAGTTGAATAGTATAATGAGAAGTTAGACTTCTGATTGTCTTTTGTTTTGGTTTCTCACACAAACACTACTAGCGTACCCGGCAGACGTTGTCCTGCCCGAACGTTCAATTCTCATGTCGTGGGTGGGCGATAAAAATATGTTACTTTTTTACCATAAAATTCAGCAATATTTCAACCTTCTGTTGTGGCTGAAGAAGTGTGAATGGTGACGTCACACAGTCATGAACATTAGAATTGTACCCTCCTTTGCAGATAAGTTAAGAACCGTCATATAACAATTATATTAGAGTGAAAAAAAAAAGATAAATTGATGAGAGTGAGTCAAAACAGCTTTTTTTTTTTTTTTTTCCAGCTAGATTTCATTTCTGACCCGCTGTGCACCGGTCCCATACTGGCCAACATTCCATGAGAAAAATGTCTTCCCCCATAGAGACTCGAACCAGCGTAGGTCGCGTAGTTCTGCGCCAAGACTTCTTGCCTTAACCACTCGGCTACGGCGCGAGACTCTTGGTACCAATGAAAGACAAAATTGGTTATTGTGAGTTATCCGTAAGAGATAAGGGACTATTGGTATCAATGAAAGACAAAATTGGTTTTTGTGAGGTATCCGTAAGAGATAAACATATGCTGTCGCGGACTTTTTTGTAGAGCTTTTTAAGATATTCAATTCTGTGTACATTAATTTTGTGTATTTCTTATGGTTTAGGCAGCGTAAGCCATTTAAGCGTCCAAAGAGCTACTTTTTTCACGTTTTCCACTACAAAGGGCGATTTTTAAGGGTGTAGGAGTTGAGTATCACAACTCATTTATAGCCTATGTTCATTCCGGGAATCTCCTGAACATTTTGCAAAAAACCCTATCACAATCGGATCTACGGTATGACCGCGCATAAAGTACGAACAAACAAACAAACATTAATTTATATATAATTATACTATCTGCATTGCAACCTTACCTTTTATTACATAAAAATCCTAGCCCTAGTAATGAGTCAACATTATTTTAGTTGGGAAACCCATTGAACAAGTGAATTGTTTTAACAAGCTAAGTTGTGATTTCTCCTATTTTAAGAAAGAAGACATGAACTAAGTAAAATTAATTTTATCATCATCATCTTCATCAACTTCATGGATTAAGCCTCATAAGGGTTGTTCCGGTCTCATTCTTTAATACTGTTTTGAACCTATCTTGACTTTGGTCTTCCAACATTCCTTCTATACTTTGGGTTCATCAACAGTTTTGATATGTGGTAACTTTTCATTCTCTATAGGCCTATGTGTTGTTTCCAATCATTTCTACCTTATATTTTTTCTATTTAATTTATATAAGGCACAATAAAGAGCTAATAAAATGTAGTAGAGGTAAAGAAGAGGGAGCTACCTAAGAAGACATGGATGGAGGGAATTATGAATTTGATGAAGGAGAGGGGACTGCAGGATGGTGACTGAAAGTACGAGACTAATGGAGGAAGAGAATAAAAACTTAATATTGGACGCAGGAAGATGTTGTAACTTATACATTTAAAACCAGTTAAATAAAAATAATTAAGATTCCATAAAATAGTGTGAAAAACTGGCTCTTGGCCTACCAGCTGCTGCTGGCTTCATATCTACATCTGTTAATCACGGTGGTATACGATCATACAGCAAGTGTACGGGTGACATGTGGCCAGCATGTCGGGTCTCCCGCCGCTTTAGCTGATTTTTTGAACTACTAGCCGCTACTTATTGTAGGTACCTAAATTCATCACAGTGCTGGGTGGGCACCGATCTCATAGGGCTTACTAGCCTAAATTCAATGAGAAAATTTCTTCCCCCATGAAGACTCGAACAAGCGCAAAACCCATAGCGCTGCGCCAAAGCATCATACCTTAACCGCTCAGCTACAGCGCGGGACCTACAAAGTAATCGTTACCCATATATCGCTGCATGGCTGTGAGTTTTCGAATTTAACGAAAAGAGGAGAGAGTAGCCTATCATAGAAGTAGCAGAGATGAGATTTTTAAGAAATGTAGCCGGTTGAACCACTTTTAAATAAAAGAAAAAATGAAGATATCACGAATTAATTAATATTTTTAAAATGATGGATAAAATAATAATAATAATAATAATAATAATAATAATAATAATAATAGCTTTATTTCACCTGGCACAGTTAAGGCCTTAATGCCTTGTTTACCACTCAACCTGGTTTTAAAAAGTACAAAAAACATAGTCTTGTATCTAAATTACAATAAACATAAACGATTACTTGTTATAAATACAATACAATTATTATTCATAATGTATTTTCATTTACTCTAGATTTAACTAATTAAATATAATATGTAAAAGATATATAAAAAACGAGAAAAAATATTAATGACATAGTATAAATTTAAATAAATGGAGAAAAATTAATTATTAGACAACAGGTAACTGTATAAGCGTGAGTTAAAAGTTCCAAGTGTGCGGCAAACGCTGATATCGTGAGGAAGGAAATTCCAGGAGCGGGAAGAGGCTACTGTGAAGGAAGTAGAACAAGAGGAAGTACTATGAAGAGGGATTGTTAGCAGATTGTAATCTTATGACCTAGTGTCAATATTGTGGTAAGAAGATAACATCTCAAATCTGGACGTCAGGTAAACTAAGAGTGTAGGAATTCAGGAGCTTGAAAAGTAGTGAAAGAGAGTGAAATTTACGTCCGTCAGTAAGACGGAGCCAAGAGAGGTTATTGAAGTGTTCGTAAATATGGTTATAACGGCGGATATTCAAAATGAATCGAACGCAAGTATTATGAACACGCTGCAGTCCCTGCGACAAGTCATAGTTTAGACATTATATATAACGTCACAATAATCGAAGTGTGCAACACAAGATTCTGTACAAGGATTTGTTTTAATGAAACTGGGAGAAAATTCTTTAAACGTCTAAAATAGAGCAACATAGGAACAAATGCAGATTCATGTGCGGATATTGAAAGCGGACCGAGTACCAAGCATGTTTAGTATAAAGGAGAATGCCGTAGGCTGAAGAAGAGATGAATCCAATTTTTCATTTGATGTCCATGAGACCTGAACTCTAGACGACGCTTAAAGGTATAACCGTTAAATGCTGTTGATGATAATAGCTATATGTCCAAAGGATTTAAGCTGATAGCGAAAAATATATAGGGCAATTCTCTTTACTCTCAAGTTGGAAATATTAAGTAGTTAAGCAAAGATTTTATTAGACGTTTTAATGTAACTGCAAGCGATGAGGGAAGCAGCTACCCTATATTTATACTCCATTTTGTGTTCGCAATGATCACCCATAAAATTATATGACTTACTCAACAAATGCCAATGCTTTTCTACATTCATTTCTTATTTTATTATTTTCATTCTTCATCTCTAAGTGGCTGTGAGCCATATAAGAAGGTATGTGTTAAAACATACAGGCGAATACATGTCTTCATTACCACTAGCTATGGGAAGCCCGATTAATGCTATATACAATAACTAGGCATAAATATACGAGTATTACAATTGAGGAGTTGAATGGAGATTGGGCACAATTAAAAAATATACGTTTTGAGATATTATCAATTGTTATTTAACTAAATGCATAATATTGCTGTTTATTTTAATTGATACAATCAGCTGCTGATCCTGCTGTAATCGAGATATCGAAACATAACTTTCCAGGCTGACCAACTACAAAATGGCGAGTCCAAAAATGCATTGAACGGAAAAAGGGGCAAAACACGAGTTATGCCCTTATTCCATTCAAATCCTTAATTATGATCTTTTTAGTTGAGCTGCACGTAAACAGCTGTTTATTTTTAATTGCTGTCTAGAAAATTGAATTTTCCTGTGTGTGTACAGCAAATATTAATTTTGCTGTACGCTTACTTCAAAGTTGTCATAAGCGATACAATCAATAGTTATTTTAGCTTGCAATATTATTTATCATCATTGACATCAAGGCTTAAGCCCTCTGGACCTTTCCAATTTCAAGAGATTTGGTCTCTCCATCTAGCAAGTGTTCTTCCTTGACTTCTATATCCTGTAGGCCTGTAGTTTAAAATCATTTTAGGAGGTTTATCATCTGGCATTCTTAGTAGATATTCGTATCAATTTTTGTCTTTGTTTGTCAATTTTATACGTAAATTTAAAAATATTTAATTTATTTCTTATCTCTGAACTTCTTTTCTGGTCCATAAAAGTGTAGCCCGCCGTTGGCTTTAAAATTCTCTTCTCCGCTGCCTCGATGTTTCTCCTATCTGTACGAGTCAAAGTCCAATTTTCACTGCTATACATAATAGTAGGAACGGCCATGACTTTATAAAATTTTAGTTGAATATCTTGAGTTTTTTTATTCTTTAGAGTTTTCAATTGTTCATTTTATTAAATAACAACTTCACTTTAGATGCAGAACTCATGACGTCACCAAGCAACAATACCACAGCTACTACTAGTAGTAACCACCCTATGATTATAGTGGAACGTGCGTAATACTCTTAAAATAATACTCGATAAACTACTATTCATTTTCGTATTAAAGCTACTTTTACATTAATTTTCCATACAAGTCAACTAAAAAGTAATGTATGTAACGAGTAGTGGAAGTGCTACGCGTACTCGTCTCACTCGTTCGCAAAACAGTCACTTCCACTACAAGTTACACGAATAACTCTTAAGTTTGTCATTTTAAAATTACTGTCAAATATTAATTTTAATATTTAATAAATAAAACTTTCAAAGTTTTATATTATTTTCATTTTATTTAATTAGGAATATTCCACAATACAGTGCTTCTCCTTTAACCCAAAGTGCTTTGTCGCCAGAGGTTCCTGTCTTAGAGCATCTTCTTCCCTCAGATCTCTAGCTTCCATACTTCTCCTCACTCCATCCATCCAACGTACTCTAGGTCTGCCTCTTCCACTTCTTCCATTAGCTTTATTTTCATAAATGTTTATTTTATTTAACATTCGTAACAGATGTTTCAATACATTGTATCTTCATCAGACGAATGTCATAAATGCGAATAAATGTTCTATTTATGTTGACTACATAGTATTTACAGTATAGGGTTGCCAATCCTATGCACAACTCCAAATCCCAAATTTATGTCCTCTGAGATCGGGTGGCTTTGTTATATCCCAGGAACTGTGTGACCATTATGGTAGCTTCTTACGATCTATAGGTGATATGGTGGAAGTATTCTATTTCCCGATCATCATACTGGAATAAAACGTATTAGTCCATAATTGGACGGTGTTATGCATCAACCGTCTAAGCGCCATTTAAAAATAGACTTTGATGCCATGTGTTGCACTGGCTCATAAAGGAAGTGCACGCACACTTTTAGCGCCAAATCTTTAAATATAGCCTTATTATTAAAGCAAATTTAAACGCCATCTGTCCTACAGAGATTCTATATTTTGCAACAAACGGCTATGGAACCAGATCTTCATAAATGCTAATCTAAATTTTTCAGCTAAGCGCCAAATGTTCCCGCTTTTAGATTGTTGATGCATAGTTGTCAAACAAGGGAAATTACTTGCAATATACAGTATTGTTAGTTTGACGCTACAATGAATAGTGAAGATTGACTTAAACTTTAAGCATCTTTTTCTTGAAACTTGCATGATGGCGCATAGCCATTTGATGCACAACGCCGTCCAATTAAATATAAGGAGTATTTCAAAACTCAGTTTGCAATTACATTTAATATGTAAAAAAAAATCCGAACTAATCTTCCTTGACCGCCTTAACTATCTTCTATCAATTAGTTACAACTTTAAAATTACATAAGGAATCTAGATCAGGATATACGGTCCACATGTTGACGTCAGTTCTATCGATACATGCGGATGTAATCTGTTATGGCATCATATTCAGTTCCTTAAGAATATAATTTCTTCTGTGATTCCAGCTGGTACAACCTGCTGTTCGACGCATGGTCTCGTCCAATACTTTCGGTTGTATCTCTGTGCAGACTTGAAAACAATGTATTTTCTCTCCGAATAGTTGCTGGTAAGAAGACAAACCAGTGATGGAGCTGCTACCTGAACTCCTCCATGAGCTGTATGTAGATTTTACATTTTTTTACGTAATAATCCTAGCACAATTGTTGAACTTGTGCTCTGAACGAACGATCCAATTATTCATCATCATCAGCAGCATCAAGGATTAGACCTTAAGGTCTGTTCCGATCCCATGTTAGAATTGTTCTGTCCATCTTTTACTGGGTCTTCCTACATTTCTTCGTCCTAGTGGTTTGTAATAAATAATCTGTTTCGGAATTCTATTTTTATCCATTCTATTGATGTGGTCCATCCATGCATCTCAGTATTATGCAATTCTATCGAATAGTTTGAATATATTGAATTCTCTTCGTATATTTTCATTTCGTTTTTAATCTGTTATTGTATAGCCAGCCACACTCCTGAGAAACCTCATTTCTGACGTTTCTATTCTTCGTTCCTAGTTTTTGGTTAAGACCCAATGTTCCGATCCATATAGGGCTAATAGTGTTGGAACCTCCACTGTTTTATTTATAAAAAAATTAAAAGTGTCTGCTTTCTATTCCTTCGATATTTCATTTTATGATACTACACATATAATTAAATGTATTTATTTTGTTTTCACTTTCTTCGCTTCTTCTATATGACACATTGTATTACAGGTAATTAAAAGTACTGAAGGTCTATTTAAACAAATGCGAGATTTTGAAAACTATACTTATATACCCCGTGCATATCCGTATGAGGATTAAGGTGCTCCCTACTGGGATTATTTTAACCAAGCTAATTTAGTTATGCTTATAAGGGGCTGCCGGACATTGGCATCTTTCAAAAGAAATCTAAATTTATATTTGCTCTAAACTCGACTTCATTATTATCCAGTGTAAGGTATATATATTAATTGGTGTTTCCCGTATAATGTATCATATTATTATTATTATTATTATTATTATTATTATTATTATTATTATTATTATTATTATCGTATCATTATTGTTATTACCCTATAAAATGTTGTTTGTACATGACATTTACATTGCTACATTTATTGTATCTTTAACTATTTATAATTAGTATAGTGTATATCTATATTTGTCAAATATTTATATGCATTTGTGCTGGTTGAGTGGAAGAGAGGGCCTTATGGCCTTAACTCTGCCAGAATAAATAAAATATTATTATTATTATTATTATTATTTATTATTATTATTTATTATTATTATTATTATTATTATTATTATTATTATTATTATCCATAGATGTCAACGAGTGATACGGATTCGGCATTTTGCCCCAATGAGACACCTAGTGAGTAACTAAGGTATTACTTGGATGGGTAAGGGTCGGTAAATTTTGCACAAAGGCGTCTTTATTTAGGCTTGCTGTTTTTTAACGAGCGTCTTGATTTTTCTTTCATTATTTAATAGAAATAGTATTAAGATTTGTCACTATATTTACCTAATGTCATATATAAGCGATAGGGGGCACGCCGTAGCATAGTGGTTAAGGCACTGCGCTACAAGCCGGAAGGTCGAGGGTTCGAATCCCGGTGGGGTCAGGATTTTTAAACTGACCCAAACCTTCTGGCGGCACTATGGCCCTGGGGTCGACTCAGCCTCTAACTGAAATGAGTACCAGACGCTTGTTCTGGAGTAAAGGCGGCCGTCACGCAGGGCTGACAACCCGGGCTGACATCAAGTGCCGATTGTCTAGAAAAAGTGGGAGCCTTAACCTCCTACTACCTCAAGGGCCTCCTGAGGCCTGTAGTGGGATCACTTTACATATATAAGCGATAGATTAATTCATTAGAGTTTGTGACCTGACTGATAACTCTGAAAAGCCATTATTTAAAACTATCACGACCAAGAAAGCCCAAAGTAAAAATCACCCCATCTAGGTCTCACATAGATATTTTCATTCAAAAAATGGCCGAAATGAATAACACCATAAATTCTACTATCACAGAAATCCAGGAAAACATAAACACCCAACTTAATGCACACTCACCTAACACTTAAATATAAACGGATCAAAAATCATCGAACAATAAATTAAACACTCATACCGACAAGCTTAAGCTTTTTCCTAACACCCATCCAAAAAAAAACTGATAAAAACTCTGATGATGAAAGGAGCTCCAGCATGGATGGACTTAGGCACTTTTATGTATTTTCTCTTCCTTGACACGCCTGAAAATTTGTGTAAAAAGTAACATCGAACTCTAATTTGAAACTGTAAAAGAAAACCTCACAACAAAGAACGAGGTTAGCAAAGGACATTAATAAGTCCCTCATCTATCGGGTGTCCTCTAAAGGGCCCCAAATTTATGATTGATTGATTAGAGTTTATTACTTTCTTTGCATACATTTTTCATTTTCTTTTCATATATAAGAGATTCGAACTGATATTCCTTTGAGTATACATTATTCCATTAGTTTAATTTTAATTGTATTTGGTAGGCCAAGAATGAGGTGGGAGAACAACTTTAACTATGATTTGAGGGAAGCAGATTATACAGGGAATGATTGGAAAGCATTGGCTCAGGATAGGGATGTATGGAGAGCTTATGTCCGCGCGGCCATGAACCTTCGGGTTCGATAGTGCCAGTGAGTAAGTAAGTAAGTTTATTCTATTATTAGACATTATTTTCATTATTGTTCAGTTTTACCAGATAAGTAATTGTCTTGTACATACTGTTATTATAATTTGTTGTAGGGCCTACTACAATGTAACATCTGTTTGTCCTGGTGAGTGGAAGAGAATGTCACATGGCCTTAATTCCACCAGGCTAAATAAATATATTCTATTTTATACTTTGAAATCTTTAGATTCGAGACTCACGGCTTAATGTCCCTACCGGAGGACTTGTCCCTTAGATTTTTCTATTCTGAAAATCCATCGACTCCGGCCGGATTTGAACCCGCGTCCTTCAACACTTGAGACATGGAACAAAACCACTAGCCCACCGCGGGCGACGATTTTGCAAACTACCTGTGTTATAAGAAGCTTCTTCCTCCCCTGCAATTTTAACGATTATGTTATGAGCAGAACATCATATAAAGAATGTTAAAACATTACAGAATCATTACCGATCAGAAAGAGAAAATTATTATATGAATATTATACAGGTCTTGATCACGGGTTTTAAAAGCCTTTATTTACATTTGTGACTAGAACAAATAAGGTAAGTAATAAAAGTGTAATTTTAGCATTCAAGCAGCTGCCTCTGGCCGCAATATAATGGGCTGAAAAGAAAATTGATGCTAATTTATGGCATAACATTTTCAACAGCTGGTTTCAGTCGCACAAATCAGTGATTTTTAAAGCTTTGAGTGACGCAGTCAATGACCAGTTTAATGCCATGATATAAATTCGATAGAGGTAAAATACTTTGTATTCAGCCTCGATGTTTTAGGGATTATGTTCCTTTCCTTTTTTGCCTGGAAGGTCGAGGGTTCAAATCCGGCCGGGACATTGGACTTTTAGGATAAAATATCAAAGGGATAAGTCCTCCGAGAGATATTTTAAACCATAGATCCCGAGTCTGAAGGCTTTCGGGCTCGTAAAAGAATTTCAAACCTAAATTTGAATGTTTTCCACACCTTTAATACATTAGTTGCCTACTAAGTTCCTCTCTGAGGCAATGGGCTAACCATTTGTCACTCTATCACACCTGTAGGGAAAGTAAGCGTAATTAAATTAGCCATGGTTAAGCAATTTCCGCAAGAAACGCCATTGTCTTATGTTGGGATGAACGAATAAAGACAGACAGACAGATTTTTCTCCGTACTTCTTCCATTTCCCCCCGACAAAAAAACTTTATTCCATCTCTCCCCATGTCATCCATTTCGGTTGACTTATTTAATTTGACACTGTAATCTTCTTCTTCTTCTTCTTCCTCTACGCATGAAAGCTGGCAGCTTGTTGCATGTTCATTCACTACAGGTCCGGGGTATAGTGACGTCCTTCCATCGTAGTTGTGGTCGTCCTAAAGGCCTTTTCTGCTGAGGTGTCCAGTCACTAATCTACTGTTCTCCATTATATCTATGTCTTCGATCCAGTTTAGTCTTCTATCATTTATCTAGAGGTTTATAGGTTCAATTTTACATTCTTCTCTAATAACAGAGCTGCGAATTTTCTCTCTCAGCATCGGTAACTCTACCTTGACGTGGTGCTGGGGCTTGTGAGTCCTAATGACTCCATGAGCTATGCAGGCGGTAGTGTAACTACCAACAGGGCCTCCCATGCCTGGCAGGTCATGGAAGAAGGCCCAGACTAAAAGAGATATCCATCAAAGAAGAAGGGCTAGTAACTCACTTCCAAGATGTAAAATTTTCCATTACTCATAGAAACATTCACGACACTGTAATGTTGCAACAAATATTGTCAGCAGGCATCCATATGTATCATAGAGCTATATTAATTGAAGCTTCATTTAATCGCTTGATTTTATGGTGACATAGATACAAGGTTTGTTTAATACCACCAGGTTGTATTTCATGAAATTTCTGGCTTTATCTCCTGGAATTGGCGGAATCCATTACGTTACCAAAATTCATGGTCCATTACACATTATTAAAATTTTGGGATCAATTTTTTTTCTAGAGACCAGCTTCTTTGGCTAGTGGTCAGCGTTTCTGACTACAGGTCATGAGGTCCCCGGTTCGATTTCCGGTTAAACCATGGGAATGTATCCTTAAAAGGAATTACTTCTGTGGTTGCCCATGGTTTGGAATTTAGATTAAGTTTAGTTTACGAACTCTCCTGGCGCTTAATTATCATTTATCACCCATCACATCATCGAGGTAACGTAAGCCCGCCTTCCAGGTGTCCCAACCTAAGAAATGGATTACAATTCTGCCAATGCCAGGGGAGAAGGGCAGAAATGTCATAGAAGACAACCTGGGAATTAGAAAAAATGAAGAGGTGAAAAAACCTCAATTGTGGAAATGCATGCTATTAAGCAATACAGAGACTCTTGTCCTCCCAACTCCTTTCAAAAAAAATGTTATACTAAAATATATGTAAAACTGTTACTCTTCCAGTTATATTATACGGATGCGAAACGTGAACTCTTACTTTAAGGGAGGAAAGAAGATTACGAGTATTTGAGAATAAAGTTCTTAGGAAAAATTTTGGGCCAAAAAGAGATGAACAGACAGATGAATGGAGAAAACTACATAACAGTGAGCTACATCATATGTATAGGAAGCCAGATATAATAAGAATAGTTAAGCCTCGTAGTCTGCGATGGGCAGAACATCTGACACGTATGGGGGATGAAAGAGATGCATGGAAGCTTCTTGCAGGAAAATCAGATGGATAACACCCAGTTGGTAGACCAAGAATGAGGTGGGAGAATAACATTATCCATGATTTGAGGGAAGTAGATTATACAGGTGATAATTGGAAAACATTAGCTCAGGATAGGGATGTATGGAGAGCTATGTCCGCGCGGTCATGAACCTACGGGTTTGATAGAGTCAGTGAGTTAATTATTTAGTTCGTTAGAGGTAAAAAAGACGGCATTTGACTACTTGTCGGAAAATGCTGCCGGACATTTTTTTTTTATTTTGAAAAGAGGACGTGCCCCTGGAATAGAGGATACATGGCAACTCTACTTCTTCTCCTTCTTCTTCTTCTTGTAAGCCCATGTTTCCCTTAACAGAGATTTAGGCGCTCTCTCCCTACAGGAAAGGATTTGAACCATATTAATTTAATTACACCTGTTTTCATATAGATGTCATTTGAGGGGTCCGTGGTCAGCGTTCCGCCTCATACTGACATATAGGAAACCAAGATAGTACTAGGACGGGAAAATTCGGTAACTTTTGCTAAGAGGCCTTTTCATTCAGGCTTAACGATCGTTTACTTGCCTGAAAATCTTCTTCTGCTTCTTCTTCTTCGCAGTTTAGCCTTATTTACTAGCCTATTCCGGCTCCAAATTGCTGCTCTTTCCATCATTTCCTTGGTCTTTCCAAGCTTCTTCTTCCTCGTGGTGAATAGTTGTATGCTGCTTTTGGTATTCTATTCTCAGTCATCCTTGCTAAGTGTTCTTTCCAGTTCGTTCTGTATTTCTCTATTGTTCAGTTTAATTCCTCTATTTGTAGTTGTTGTCTTATTTCTGTGTTATGTTTTTTGTATGTTCTTTGATAACCTGCTATTGGTCAGCAGTTTGTATCCTGGCAGATTGTTGTGTTGTCACTGTCCAAGTTTCGGAACCATAAGTAATAATAGGCACTGCCATTGTCTTGTATAATTTCATTATAGAGTCTTCCCTGGCTTTATTTTTCAAATTTCTTTTTAGTATACCTATTATATAATTAAACTTATTTATTTTGTTTCTGCTGTGTATGATATTTCGCAACCTAGGAAGTTATATGTTACTACTTGTTCTATTGATTTATTTTCTAATATTATATTTGTCCGAACTGGATGAGCACACTTGAAGGCCATTATTTTTTATTTTTGTGAGGATAATCTACAGACCCAAATATAAAATAACAGGAAAATCTGGTTAAAATGAGTGGAATAGATAAATATTCGTTGTGTGACCTATAATGAATACAGGGGGGGAAACCCTGGATGCATGTTTAAGAATGTGGGTGAGGAAGAATGATGATATGGTGTTAGATTATGAACGTGGTTACGAATGAGGACATCTTTTTTAAATCTGAGCAGTGATTGGCATTCCTGTCAGGTTAGGTCGCTCATTACTTCCTATCACTCAAACGATTTATCCCTCTGCTACTTGATGCCTCATATTTTCACTCTGCAACTCGGTGCAAAACGCGTTTAAGTACTTTACATTATCACTTAGCTAAACATACCCTCTTACTTACTTACTTACTTACTTACTTACTCACTGGCACTATCGAACCCGTAGGTTCATGGCCGCGCGGACATAAGCTCTCCATACATCCCTATCCTGAGCTAATGTTTTCCAATCATACCCTGTATAATCTACTTCTCTCAAATCATAGTTAATGTTATTCTCCCATCTCATTCTTGGTCTACCAACTGGGCGTTTTTCCTCTGACTTCCCTACAAGAAGCTTCCATGCAAGTCTTTCATTCCCCATACGTGCAACATGTCCTGCCCATCGCAGTCTACGAGACTTAACTGTTCTTATTATATCTGGCTTCCTATAAAGACCATGTAGTTCATTGTTATGTATTCTTCTCCATTCACCTGTCTGTTTATCTCTCTTTGGTTCAAAAATTTTCCTAAGTACTTTATTCTCAAATACTTGTAATCTTCTTTCCTCTCTTAACGTAAGAGTCCATGTTTCGCACCCATATTGTATAACTGGTACGATAATAGTTTTATATATTTTCAGTTTAACGTTTTTTGAAAGGAGTTGGGACGTCAAGAGTATCTGCAATGCATAATAGCACGCATTTCCAGAATTGAGCCTATGTTTAATTTCTTTGTGCATCTCATTCCTATTTGTGATTATTGTTCCTAGGTATTTGAATTCAGCCACTTCCTCAAAATTTCCCTCATTTGTCATTAGTTGTCCATTTCCATTATATAATGTATTTCTACGTGTGACCATATATTTACATACCCTCTACGTAGCAAAATTTGAATAGATTCAAAAATACTGGAAATAGTAAATTCATTTACCTACCTTGGATATACAGAGTGTCCCACTCAAACCACCCATATTTTAATTAATCATAACTAACAAAGTATATGGAATTATGAAATGAGGCCAATATTAAACGAAACAGAAATTCAAAGAATTGTCATTGCCACACATTAAAACACCTATATATGTGCACCATTTATTCAATCTTTTCTTCTGAAACACGTGTACGAGCACCTCCTGATTCTTTTTTAACGCTTCCAGTCGCCAGAAACTTCTCATGTCATACCTTAATGGTCTTTCCATCAGGGGTATTTCCTCCATATTCTCTCCGGTAATTTATTTGCACTGTAATTATTGACTTCGTCTCTACATACCACAAAACAGTTTGTGCTCGCCATTTTGTTTTATGTCATTATTGTCCAACATGCGATAGATGAATTAACTGCAACAATGAAAACAAAAATTCTTTGAGTTTCTCTTACTTTTAATACCAATCTTATTTCATAATTCCGAATACTTTGAGAATAATGATTAATTAAAATGTGGGAGGTTTGAATGGGGCACGGTGTACATGAATATATTTGGATGAAGTAGACATAGCAAATAAAATTATTAATCTTAATAAAACCGTGGGAATAATACATTCAGTAATGAAACCTTCGCTAGACCAGAGAGATATGAATACGGTTATACAAAACCTTAGCAAGACCTGCACTTTGTTACGGCAGTGAAGCATAGACTTTGAGGAAAGGAGAAAAGAGCAGAATAACTTCTAGTGAAATGAGATTCGTGAGATATACAGCAAGATATACCAAATGGGATCACAAACGCAATGACAATATTTTGAAGGAACTACGTTTAGAACCGGTCATTGAATACATAGACACCAGAACAACTGGATGAATTATTTGCCACGAATGAGTTGAGATTGAGTTCCCAAGGCCATGCTACGTTATTGTCCAACAGGGAAGAGATCTCTGGGCCGTCCGAGGAAACGCTGGATACAAAATTCATCAGCGAGATCGTAACAGGCGAATAGGCCTAAGACTTGGTCGGATGAAGAAGAATACCTAAACTGAGTATTCTTCTTCTTCTTTTAAGTATTGGTCCTGTTGGAACCTGAAGTTCGCGGGTTCAATCTTGGCCGGATTCGATTTGTTTTTTTTTAAGGAAGTGGAAATTATAACTAATTAACTCACTGGCACTATCGAACACGTAAGTTTGTGCGGACACAAGCTCTCCACACATCCCTATCCTGAGCCAATGTTTTCCAATTATCCCTTGCACATTCCACTTCCCTCAAATCATTGTTAATGCTATTCTTTCACCTGATTATAGGTCTGCCAACTGGGTTTTTCCCTCTGGTTTTTCTACAAGAAGCTTCATTCTCATCTTCCATTCCCCATTCCTGCCATGTGTTATGCCCATCTCATTTTATGAGACTTAACTGTTTTATTACATCTGGTTTCCTATAAAGATTATCGTTGCGCAAATTTAATTTTCTGGGATAAAAATATATATCTAACGTGACTAAAGAAGGGATTGATAGAATTATGATACAAATAGTAGTCTGCTATTGGAGTGAATTATGTTGCACTAAGACATCGTTTCCCAACCTGTGGTTCGCTAAATATTTCAAGGGTTTCGCTAAAACTTTTCCTTAATGGCGGTTTTGAGGTTAGGTCCATTATTATTTCCTTCATATCTGCACCTTTGTAATAAAATAATAATAATTAATAATAATATATCTTCTTCTTCTTCTGCTTCATGAAATTATGCCTTTTGACCTGTTTTCACATCAAGTGGGATTTAATGAATCCTCCCATCTAGTAAATGGGCGTCCAACATTTCTATGTCCTATTGGTTTGTACTTTAGTAACAGCTGAGGGATTCTATCTGTAGGCATTCTCTTGACATGTTCATACCAGTTGTTTCTCATGTTGTCAATTCTATTTGTTAAATTAAAAATATTTAAGTCCTTCCTAAAATCCTCACTTCTTTTCTTGTCCAAAATTGTGACACCCGCTACTGAACGTAGGAACTTCATTTCTGCAGTTTCTATTTTCCTTCTGTCTGAACGGTTAAGAGTCCAATTTTCACTTGCATATGTTAAGACAGGCACTGCCATAATTTTGTAAAATTTTAGTTGTGTGCTCCTCAAAGTTTTATTTTTCAGTGTCCGTGTTACAGTGCCACACATTCTATAAAATCTATTTAATTTAATATTAATATCTTCCTTCTGGCAGTATGATACGTTGCATCATAAATAATTAAAATTGTTCACCTGTTGTATTATACTGTTATTAGTAGCCTACTGATTTTACACCTCATATGGTTTTTCCCGTTGAATGTCATTACTTTCGATTTACTTTCAGAGATTGTCATACTTAATTTATTATAATAATAATATAATAATAATAATAATAATAATAATAATAATAATTATTATTATTATTATTATTATTATTTTTAATTAAATTAACTCTATAATGCCCCTTGTTCCATATCTATAACATTGGGATTTATTATATTATTTAAATAATAAATTAATATTTACAGCGAATGCTTGATTAACAATTATGTAACAACATTAGGTACGCATTTGATATCGCTACAACTAGGCCTACACGTTGTGTAACTTTTAAGCCGTAACTAGAGTAACTTTAAGTTTTAACCGTTAAAGGTTAAGTTAATTTAAGGCACTGTACCTTTTGCTTGGAATTAAATTTTGTGCAAGTCTACTATATGTTCATTTAAAAGTCTGTGGTTCACCCTACTCATTTTTTTTTGTGGAAGGGGTTCGCGAGTCGAAAAATGATGGGAACCGCTGCATTAAGAAATCAATGGTCGGTCACGATGTCTAGCGGATATGTTCTTTGCCTCTAGTCCCGATGATCGCGGGGTCAAACTCGGTCGGGGTCGATGGATATTTGGCATGGAAAAATCCAAGGGATAAATCCTGCGGGAGTTACTTTAAAGACGTGGGCCCCGAGTCTGAAGATTTTCAGTCTCGTAAAAGAACCGTAAGCCTGAAAAAAAGCTTATATCATCCCATTTACACAAAGAATATCCATCCATAGTAATTCTGCCCGAAGGCAGGTCCTTCACTGCAATCATAGCATTTTCATGCTGTGCTTGCAGCTTTACTAGGGAATTGTGTAGGTGTGGTAGCTTCCCGTTGCTTTCCACACCGGTAAAGGATGATGATGATAATGATAATGGTAAGGGATAATGATGGCCATATGATTCCGGGGACCGTTTGGGCCTTAAAGTTTTCCTGACATTTGTCTTACAGGTGAGAAAAAAAACCGATAAAAACCTCACCCAGAAAAACTGCCCCGACCGGGGATCGAACCCGGGCCCGCTGCGTGACAAGGCAGCACGCTACCTCGAGACCACAGCGGTGGACGCAAAGAATATAATTACCAAAAAAAAGTTTAATAGCAGAAATGGCCTATATAACAAAAGAACAAAATACAGTTTTGAATAAACAAAAATATTTAAGTGAATGGTGTGAAACATATGATTCTTTGTCAAAATAGTTTTAATCATAAATTGAAATTTTAAATTTGTTCATTTAAATTTGTAAAAAAAATTGTCTTGGCGGGTGGTAACTATGTATTATAAACAACCATATCAAATGTCTTGAAAATGATCTCACACAAGGGGATTGAAATGTCGACTTAAATAAATTATTTTTTTGACTGAGATAACGATTTTTTTTTGTTCAATGCCACCTGTTTGTCATTTGACATTTTAGGTATTCTCTCCTGACATTGGCATATTGTAACCCGCCTCTGAGGTTAGGGCGCCTGGAAAACTGGGTTACGCTGACCCAATAATGTAAGTGATGACGATGGGTAATGATGCGCCAGGAGAGGCCTTAAACCTCAAAATTAATTTAATGAAGTGATTATGATATTGATGATAATGATGGCCAGATGATGTTCGGGGACCGTTTGGGCCTTAAAGTAACCTGACATTTGTCTTACAGGCGAGGAAAAACCCTCGTGATATCTATTACTATCCTATTCATCCTCTATCTATCTATCTTCGGGTTTTTACAGCTGCTGCCGTCTTCCCGTGCCAAACCTCCAAAGCCTACGGTCTAGGGCATCTTCGATGCTTAGCCCTCTAGCTTGCATTACTGTCTTCATGTTTTCCTTCCATGTTAACCTTGGTCTTCCTCTTTTCTTCTTTCTGTTCGGATGCCATTCATATAGTTGCTTCGGCCATCGCTCATCTTCCATTCTTAAAACATGTCCTAACCACTTTAATTACTTTTCCTCAATTCTTTCAATTATGCTTTCTTCTGCTTCCATTATGTATCTAATTTCCTTATTTATGACACGTTCTAATTTAGACTTTCTGGCACTTCTTCGTAAATAATCCATTTCTAGAGCTATTGGTCTATTCTTGTAGTACCTATTCATCCTCCCTTTCTTTAATTCCATCCAGGAAACTTGTCCCAAGCGGGGATAGAACGCAGGTCCATTGCATGAGAAGGCAGCACGCTACCTCGAGACGACAGCGATGAACACGATTAATTATTATTGTTGTTATTATTAATAATAAGAATAGTAAGTCTCGTAGACTGCGAGGGGCAGGATATGTGGCACGAATGGGGAATGTAAGAGGATCATGGAAGCTTCTTGTAGGAAATTTGAGGATAAACGCACAGTTGTTAGACGAAATATGAGATGGAAGAATAACTCCTTAATATTCTTCTTCTTCCTTTGGATGTACGGTCCTCTAAGAACATTGGTCTCATTCATAACAATTGCCCATTCTATTAGTAGCTTTCTGTCTCCATCTTTTCACCTCCAGTTGTCCTAAGTTTTCCTCAACCTTATCTAACCATCTTAGTTTCTGTCTTCCAACCTTTCTTAATCGTTCCGGTTTCCCTTCTAAAATATTTCTTGCACCTCTTTCTTGCTCCACCTGCAACACATGTCCTATCCATTCCAGTCTCTTTCTTCTAATATCTCCTACCAGATCTAAATCCCTATATAATTCTTTCAATTTCTGGTTCGTTCTAATTCTCACATATCTTCTTCCTGTACTGCTCCATATATCTTCCTTAATATGTTTCTTTCCCATGTATTTAATATGTACTTATCTTTTTCTGATAATGTCCTTATTTCGCATCCAAACATAACTATTGGTTTTAATATTGTTTTATATGTTTTAATTTTTGCTATCTTACTTATAGTTCTTGGCTTAAAAAGTTGTTTTAATGCATAGAAGCATATATTGCCAGGTATTTAATACTATCAACTTTTTCAAATTCTGATCATCTAGGACTATATATGAGATCGAATTTACTTCTACTCTTTATATTCGCATGTACTTTGTTTTATCCTCGTTTATGATAATCCTGACTACCAAAACCCTTGCGTAAGTTGTTTTAATGCTTCTTCCACTACTTTTGCAGAACGTCCAAATATGGGAGAATAACATCACCCATTATATGAGGGAAGTATATTATACAGGGGACGATTTGAAAACATTAGAATAGATTTAGAATAGAATAGATTTATTTAGCCTGGTGGAGTTAAGGCCATGTGGTCTTCTCTTCCACTCACCAGGACAAACAAATGTTACATATGAATACAAAAAAATTACAATAATAGTCATATTAAACAATTAATTATCTGTCAAATTGAATAATAATGAAGAATAATGTCTAATAATAAATGAAATATGAAATAAAAAAAACACAATGAATACAAAAAGGAATAACAGCTCGAATCTACTATACATAAAAAAGAAAAGAAAGAAAAAATACAAAGAAAGTAATATAAACTACAATGAATTAATTCTATGCTTTTTATACAAGGCATAAGGTAACATATATTAACAAATCTTAAGTCCATTTTTATTAAATAATGAAGAAATACATTATTAATTCTTAAAAAGTAATATTAGTGAGTTGTTTCTGTTAGTAATTTTATTTTCAATTTGTTTCTTAAAGATGGTAAAGTTTGGCAGTCTCTGACATAGGGTGGAAGTGAATTCCATGTACTAGCAAGAGAAATTGTAAAATATTTAGAATAATAAGTAGTATGATGAGGAGGGATATAAAGGACAATGCGCTCAAGGGATCGGGTATCTAAGTTATGTGTATCAGAGAGTCTAGTGAAGCGGTGTTGTGATAAATAATAAGGTAATGATGTGTGTATAAATGTTATAGAGAAGGCATAGGGAATGGATGGTTTCTACGATCTTGTAGAGGGAAGCCATAGACAATTGTTCCAGGGATGGTTGTAACGTGATCAAATCTACGCATACAACAAATAGCTCAAGATAGGGATGTATGAAGAGCTTATATCCGCGCGGCCATGAACCTTTTGAGTTCGATAGTGCCAGTGAGTTAGTTAGTTATCTCTCAAATATGCTCAAAAAACGTTGTTGATACTTTAAAACAGGAACTGTTATTAAAAACATCAACGCGCCATTTTGGAACAAGATATCTGGGACATCCTGTAAATTGTTAATATAATCCTCGATGTGTAAATATCTTCAGCTGTGAGATGTCACAGTTTCTTAGCTTCACTCTAGCACGCGAAGTTAAGGAATTGAGACAAATCTTTGCTCTTCTCACTGGGGAAGTCGCTTAAGAGCAATGGATGAGCTATACGTGGATGAAGACTCTTTAACCTTATCACATACTTCACATTTTGATTCCTGGCTTGACCATATTAACACCCATTTATCACGTTACAATGTGCCCTGGCCCATAAATTCTGTTTTATTTGATTATGTAAAACTGGCGTCTAAGCTTGGTTACATCACCAGTGTATACTTGCAAATAACTAAACTCCCAAACTAATGTTGTAGGAGGAGACATATTTTATCATGCCACCTTATACATTCGTTACGTTAGCTTATTATTCTCTTATTACATTGGCTACAAAAATAGTTAGTTTTCTCTTGCAAGAATTAAAATAAAACCGATAATTTTTTTTTCAGCTCAATTGACATATGGCTTTCTTAAGGTGACGCCGTAGCGTAGTGGTTATTAAGGCACTGCACTACAAGCCGGAAGGGTCGAGAGTTCAAGTCCCGATGGGGTCAGGGTATTTTTAAACTGGCCCAATTATTCTTTTAGCAATATTAATATATTTAATTATTTATGTTGTAAATAATATTAAGAATAAACAAATATTTTTATTTGTTTTGTTTTTTAAATATTGTATAATCGAAAATTAGTTTTCTATATCTCATATTTTCCTGTTTTTATAGACACTAGACAGGGACAATTTAATATGTCTTGCTTGTATACATTTTATTATTAGTTTTAGTCTTAATTTTAACTAATATTAACTGGTTGTATTATAGATCGTAATATGTATATTAGATATTATCTTTTGATCAAATTTTTACTTAGTGTTTAATATTAGAGTTAATTAAGATTGTTATATTCTTATGTAATATATGTTTGTCCTGGTGAGTGGAAGAGAAAGCCACATGGCCTTACCTCCACCAGGCTAAATAAATCTAAAAAAAAAAAAACATTCTGGCGGCACTATGGCTCTGGGTCGACTCAGCCTCTAACGGAAATGGAAAGCGGCCGTCACGCAGGTCTTACAACCCGGCTGACATCAAGTGCCGATTGTCTAGAAAAAGTGGGAGCCTTAACCTCCTACTATCCCAAGGGCCTCCTGAGGTCTGTAGTGGGAATACTTTACTTTTTTTTCTTATTATTACCATTAGAAACTGTTTTTCATCATCATCATCATCTTCATCCATGCAAGTATTAGGCCGTGTGGCCTGTTACGGTCTCAAAGAGGAATTTTCCATCCAGCGCTTTTTTGGACGTCCCAGCGATCGTTTGCTTTGGGGCAGTAGCGAAGTATGGCTTTTGGAATTCTATGAAATGGCATTCGTTGAAGATGGGCTTTCCAGTTGTTCTGGTAGTTTTTGTATATGGTGAGCATGGGTTCTGCATCCAGCCCTTCCATAATTTCCTCATTTCTTTTATGGTCCCACTTTGTGTAGCCTGCTGTACGGCGCATAAATCGCATCTCATTTGCTGTTATTCGGCTTTCATCTCTTCTTCGTATTGTCCATGCTTCACTACCATATCTTAATATTGGTCTTGCGAGAACCTTATAAAGCCGTAATCTTGTGTTCTTCTATACTAAAGATGGTTTCATTATACTGTTAATTATCCCCGTTGTTTTTTGTCAAATTTGTGATTTTCTTTGATATATCAGTTTCATCTTGAAATATTAAATTACAATCCAAATAATATAGTTCGTTTACTCGTTCTAAAATTTCATCATCTAAAACAATTTTGCTAGGTATAGGGTATTTTCCACAAAAGGCCATCACTTCAGTTTTCTTTGTATTGATTTCCATATTGTACCTTTTTGCAATTATATTAAAATTGTGTATAGAATACTGTAAATCTGTTTCTGTTGGAACTATTAGTTAAGTTTTTTTGTGAAACATTATACCATGGCTTTCGATAAATAATGGCAATATTGCTGTAACATCAGAAAATAATTGACTAGCTAATATTAATAAGATTCATGATGAAGTTCCTTTGAGGTATTATTCAAAATTATAAAATATTTACCTAAAAGGTCCGTCTCCTCAATTCCATAAGACATTTACCTGTAGCGCTTTCGGGACTAGTCCCATCATCAGCAGGATTCAAAACTGGTGTTTTTCGTGAAGATCTGGTAGAGGGGGTTACGCGTACTGGGTGCGTTTTCGTTTATCAGATGGTCGTTGTTAACTGCCTTCAAAATTTCCATCTCCTCGAGTATATTTATTTGGAAATTTTGAAGGCAGTTAACAATAACGATCATCTGATAAATAAAAACGCGCCCAGTACGTGTAACCCCTTCTACCGGATTTTCAGTGAAACACCAGTTTTGAATCCTGCTAATGATGGGACTAGTCCCGAAAGCGCTACAGATAAATATCTAATAGAGTTGAGGAGACGGACCTTTTAGGTAAATATTCCATAATTTTATATTTTAATTGACTAGTTACAAAAAAATTGGGTTTAATAAATGTTTTTATAGAGAAAACTTAGAGAGGGGGAAAAAAAGGGTCCGGTAAATCAACAAACATTGTTGCAATTCTAGGTGCTAATTTCATATGTGAATTTAAACTCACTATTTAACTCAATCCCCAAATGGGAGTCAACACCAATCACGATTCAATGATTTCTGTTTTGCAACCAATCACAGTCGTGTTCACCAAATATTTATCAATGTTAAATTTACCATATTAAAGAAAGCTCCTCCTTTTTAATATTCTGAACAGGTCTGACCATTATTTTGCAGTGACTGGTTGTGTAAGAAATACGGCTACCAGATTGTATATATAGTGCATGGATGTCAACATATAGCACTTGCAAGGAGTTAATATAAAAACATTTGTAGCAATTTATTATACCACAAAAAAAAAAAGAAACCACTGTTTGCACTTTCTTAAATGTATTTTTTCCCAGGTAATAATCCAGAAAATATAATTATCATATTTACATCATACGACATCAGAAATGAATTAATATACAATTTGATGTGTTTCATTTTTTCTTCACTAAAGAGCATTCTTACAATATTGCGTTCCTTTGGCAATAAATAGTATGATCTGGTTGCAGTTATAAACAAAAGAAGCAGATGTAGCGTACCAATCGTTTTTCATTTGTTTTCAAAATCACCGTTTACATTAAATATATAAATATTTTAAAATAACTATAGTTAAATAATGATTTGTGAGTAAACAGCTTAATTTTATTCGTTAAATAGTCCTAACAAATGCCACTCTTGATTTCCAAATTCTCTAGATAAATTCACTCCTCAATTCGTGAGTTTATCGATAATTTGGAAATCACTCGTGGCATTACTTATGAAAATGACTGGAGAAGGCGATTTTCACAGTTCATCAGCAAAAGTTTTAAAAACAGTCCAATATACCACTATTAACATACTTCCATAAAAGTGAAGGAAAGTTTATTTATGCAGTTATACGAAATCATCATCAAAGTGTATTTTACGTTTTGTTTAACCTGTATTTTATGTTTTGATAGCGTGTTTTGTGTTTTGTTAGAATATATGTGTAGGTTTTGTTGCCTAATAACTACGAACTAAAGCGTCACTGATTATTTTAATAGTAGATAAAAATATTTAGATTACTTTTGACATTACGAACTTTATATATAATCATCTGCGAAGTTAGGTGTACGATTCCAAATCCTTGGAAGATCTCCATCTTGCAGCACCATTTCTGGATATCTCTTTCACTGATCGATCTAGAACATTCTGGATATCAACTCTTGGTTGAAATCGAATGGCTGGTAGAGGTTCTTTGATCTATGAGAATCAGTTACAGTCACAAGAGCTCATGTCTGCTGAATTTGGTAGAAGTTCGAATACTTGCTAATTCCACCTTCTGAACAAATTCTACTAAATATATTTTTAAGGCGGTATTACTTACTAAATGTGAGAAACAGTGAATGTATTCACAAAATATTATTTCGAGACTTTCAATATTACAGACTTATACAGCAAATACTGTTCAGATACAAGATTACAATGGTCACTACTAGGATCGCTAATTTGCAACAGTGCCAGTGTTGCCTTTACTTGTCGAATGCCCTAGTATGCATATATATGTCCACCGCTGTCGTCTCAAGGTAGCGTGCTGCCTTGTCACGCAGCGGGCCCGGGTTCGATTCCCGATCGGGACAGGCTCAAGGGTGAGGTTTTTTCGGGGGTTTTCCTCACCAGTAAGACAAATATCAGGAAGTTTAGGGACCAACGGTCCCCAAAAATCATCCGGTCATCATCATCATCATTCTTATCATTATCATGATTATCCCTTCACCGGTGTGGAAAGCAACGGGAAACTACCACACCTATAATTCCCTAGTAAAGCTGCAAAGCATAGCATGAAAATTCTATGATTGCAGTGAAATACATGCTCTTGGGCATAATTACTATGGATAGATATATATACGAGGAGTGGTAAAACAAGATCGTCTTCAAAATAAGTGATTCTTGTTTTAAGTATTTGTTTATTTGAAAGTAACCATGACGCATTTCTCTGCATTCCTGGGCAATTTTATTCACACACATATCCACCCATCCATCCATAGTAATTCTGCCAGAGGCCAGGTCTTTCACAGCAGTAATAGCATTTTCATGCTATGCTTTGCAGCTTTACTAGGGAATTATAGCTGTGGTAGCTTCCCCCCGTTGCTTTCCACACCGGTGAAGAATGATGATGATAATGATAAGGAGATGATGATGGCCGGATGATTTTCGGGGACCGTTGGGCCCTAATCTTCCTGACATTTGCCTTACAGGTGAGAAAAAAAACCCGAAAAACCTCACCCAGGAGCATGTTCCGGCCGTGATTCGAACCCGGGCCCGTTGCGTTGGACAAGGCAACACGCTACCTCGCGACCACAGCAGTGGACCACACACACACACACACACACACACACACACTATATATATATATATATGATTAAGTAATTTTTCTTGGGTTTTCCGCGTCATGGATTCACGATTGGCCTCTGGCATATGGGATCATGCCGAAACGTCGGAATCAGTGAGCAGAGGCCAACTTTGAATCAAATTTTAAGGGTGAAGAGGTTTAGTATTACAACCCTCTTATAGCCTATAGCACTATTCATCACGGGAATTATCTGAACAATTTGCAGAAATTCCCATCAGAATTGGACGATCGGTATGGCAGCGCATAAAACACAAACAAACATGCAATTTTTAGATATTAGATATACATGGATAAAACAATACAAAAACAAATGATTTGTAATTAATTATATTTGCATCAAATAACGTAATAATGTACAATAATATCTTAAGAGTTTTAATGATTTTATTTTCTTTGCGGTCCGGAACTGTTAAATAACTGGTGGATAAATTATAATTTCGCCAATTTAAAATTAGGATTATCACAATTAATGTAATAGTACATAGATTGAATAAGACTGTCATGGTTTGGTTTGACTTGTCACTTACTATCAGCAAGTCCCAAACAGTAAAATTGAAATTACTTCAATAACTGATCAATTTATGGACTCATGTTTAAAGGGACTATATAAACATAATAATATCCAGGAACAAATAAATAAAAGAATACAAAGTGCTAAGAAATGTTATTCTTTGCGCGATAATGCATTATGTCAATGGTGACCATGATTGAAAGTTCAACTTCCTACATTTCGGTGTTGCCAACCTAAATAACCATATTGTAATATTACATATTACCGACCTCATGCGGGAAGTAACAGCACTGCCTTTTATGTATAATATGTACAATGCAGACACAAAAAATATATACAAAATGAAGTGTTAATTTGCATTATATGAAACAAATCACTGCATTTGAAATTAACTGAGCTTTATTTGAAACAATATAAAACAATAAATTCGTACTTGCCGCCATTTTATGAATGATTGGTGTGTCACGGCCTGCTGTAGTCTCAACTAATAAACATTGGCTACACTGATCCATATTTGGTTCGTCTTCCGGGCTTATAGGCCGGGTTCTGGTTGTCTTCTTACTCGACGTTTCGTCTACTGCTGCGGTAGACATAATCAGGAGATACTGCGTGCTCTCTGTGAACTCCTCAACAGTCTGCAGCCGACTGTTGAGGAGTTCACAGAGAGCACGCAGTATCTCCTGATTATGTCATACCGCAGCAGTAGACGAAACGTCGAGTAAGAAGACAACCAGACCACGGCTATAAGCCCGGAAGACGAACCAAATATGGATCAAGACGCCGGCCGTGAAAGCCTACAATTATATATTGGCTACTCACTGTTAACGTTAGTCAGTTGTTTATAATGAACGTAAATATTTTCAATAAAGATATTATTATACTTTATTTATTATTTTTGAAAAACCCATCGCGCAAAAAATAATGTACAACGCACGTTTGTGAAGTGTTTAACATAACATCGGATATTAAAAACATCTTGCCAACGCGCACCGTAATATACTATTTCAACGAATGAAACACTTAAATTCAAAATGTCTAACACGTGAAACAAAAACCAGATTGTAATAAAATACTAGCTAACACCCGGTGTGCGCTGCTACGCCGAAAAAAAAAATGTGTTCTTATTTTTAGTTGAATAAGTGGAAGGAAAAATTGTTGTCATTATTTTTAGATACCTCGTGCTGACTATCCGGCGTTGCCCGGGAACCTGCTTATCTCGATCTTGTTGGCACTAAATGAGCTAAAAGACGAAAATTAATGTGTTTTTTATGCATAGTTGAATAAGCGAAAGGAAATATTTATATACTAATTATTTTTTAGATACCCCGTGCTGATCACCCGGCGTTACCCAGGAAACTACTTATCCTGATATTCATGGCATAAATGAGCTGAAAGACTAAATTTAATATTAATTTATATGTTTAGTTAAATAAGTTGAAGGAAAAATTTATATCGTAATTATTTTTAGATAGCCCATACTAATTATCCGGTGTGCCCGCGAATCTGCTTATCTCGATTTTCTTGGCATAAATGAGCTGAGAGACGAAAATTAACGTGTTTCTATGTTTAGTTGAATAAGTAACAAAGTAAATTTATATCCTAATTATTATCATATACCCCGTGCTGATTACCCGGCGTTGCCCGGGAATCTACTTATCCCGATATTCTTGGCATAAATAAGCTGAGAGACAAAATTCGTTATTGTGAGTTATCCATAAAAGAATTATCCGCCGTGCGCTTCTACGATTGTCCGGAAATCTACTTATCCCGATCTTCTTGGCAAAGACAAAAATTGTTATTTTGTGGGTTATCCGTAAGAGATATACATATGCTGTCGGTAACTTTCTTGCAGAATTTTCTGAGATATTCAATTTAAGTGCATTAATTTTGTGTATTTGTTATGGTTATGAAGTGTAAGCCAATTAAGCGTCCAAAAAAGCTACTTTTACAAAGGGTGATTTTTAAGGGTGTAGGAGTTGAGTATCACAACTCTCTTATTGCCTATAATCATCCGGTGAAACTGCTGAACATTTTGCAAAAAACTTCATCACAATAGGATGAGCGGTATGGCAGCGCATAAAATACGAACAAACATGCATTTTTATGTAGTACTACTGGCCGATAGCGAGGAGATACTAAAGGCCAACACGCACACACTATTGAGTAACACTAAGAAATTAGGATTGGAAGTAAATATCAATAAAACTAAATATATGGCCCACACGTTAGAAATTCAGTATATAATGGAAATGGACAGCTAATGACAAATGAGGCGAAATTTTGAGGAGGAAGTGGCTGAATTTCAAATACCTAGGAACAAGTTAATCACAAATAGGAATGAGATGCACAAAGAAAATTAAATATAGGCTCAATTCTGGAAATGCATGCTATTCTGCATTGCAGAGGACTTTTTATGTCCCAACTCCTTTCAAAAAACATTCAAGCTGAAAATATATAAAAACTATTATTCTACCAGTTATATTATCTGGGTGCGGAAACATGGACCCTTACTTTAAGGAGAGGAAAGGAGATTACGGGTATTTGGCGAAAAAGTTCTTCCTTAGGAAAATTTTGGCGGTTTTGGACCAAAGAGAGATGGAACAGACAGGTGAATGGAGAGAGAAGACTACATAACAATGAACTACATGTTCTTTATAGGAAGCCAGATATAATAAGAACAGTTAAGTCTCGTAGACTGCGATGGGCAGGACATGTTGCGCGTATGGGGAATGAAAGACATGCATGGAAACTTCTTGTAGGAAAGCCAGAGGGAAAACGCCCAGTTGGTTAGACCAAGAATGAGGTGGGAGAACAACATTAACTATGATTTGAGAGAAGTAGATTATACAGGGAATGATTGGAAAGCATTAGCTCAGGATAGGGATGTATGGAGAGCTTATGTCCGCGCGGCCATGAACCTACGGGTTCGATAGTGCCAGTGAGTAAGTAAGTAAGGATATTAAATAAAGTAAACCAATAGATTTATCCTATAGGATACATTGTCAATTTAAGGGTGAATGCAAGTAAGAATAGAAAGTACACAGGTATACAAAAAAAATATATACCCAGAGAAGCGGGTTGTCCCAGCTAGTAGGCCTGTATTATAAAAAAATAATTCTTTATCAATCCTGTACTGAAACCTTATAACACTAAGTTGGTTTCGCTTTGCATAACTACTAGATAACGTTAAATCATTTTACTTTTATAGGTAAGTTCGTATAATATGGATCCTTCTGTTTGAGTGGACCCTGTTAATATCTTCTCTAATTGGTGCTGTCCTCGAACAGAAAATATTTTAACTTCCACCCCCCCCATGAACTTTGACAGGTCCAAGACCAGTTTCTTTTATTCTTTGTGCGAAGAAGAGTTTATTTGTGATATTTAAGAAAATTACCACTTTAAAAGTTTTTAAGCTAAGAATCAATTCTTAATTTCTCCTATTGAATATCACAAATGTTGAAAAACTTCTAAATGTGTTATATTATGTAGATGCTGTTTTAATATGCTGACAGGTTTGGTTTAGATATTATGTGACATGGTGGCTGTATAAAATAATTAAACATAACAAAGGAATTCGGTTAATGTGGACCCTCTGGGTACACTTTACACAAATACGTATATTTTATCAATGAGGATGCTATCTGTAAAAAACACTCACTTAATTAATTTTATTTAATATCCTTGTAATTTTATTAAATCCAAAGACCGTCGCTTTCTGCAGTTGAACGACAGGTGAATGTTATATTAAACAATTGTTTTTTCAAAACATTAAATAAATATCAACGCTTTTTAGTTATGATCAGTCATAAAGATTTTCAGATTAATCTGTGCCTGTCTATATAAATCAATTGAGTAAATAAACTTAAAAACAGACTAAAAGCTAAGGTGGACTCTGGGGTCCACTTTATCCGAATCTGGAGGTTAAAGTGGACATTTCTTGCATTGTAAAAAAGTTTATAAATTATGAAGATATTTCCATATTTGAATAAAATAACAATGACTATTTCATAGTTACAAATACTCATGATAATCATCTTTAATTAAACAAAATTCAAATCCCTTAATTAAAGAAGAAAAAAAAACCAACAAATTCAACAACAGATGTCCAAATTACCCGAACTTCCTCTAATTGTACAAATAATTATGATTTTAATAGATTGGCAGCCATAACATATATAACTGCTTAACTATAAGCCATAAATAATAATAAATTTACCTTAAATTCTGCTCAAGTATATTTTATCTTCTATCAGAGAAAATCCTGGTTTACCTGAAAAAAAAAAACATATTTTAGTTTTATACTCTTTTGATTCTTCCCGTAACACCTTTATTTATCAATGATAGGTATGGCATGGCATTTACATGCTTAAGTTAAAATTGAAGAATAGTATAATGAGAAGTAAGACTTCTGTCTTTTGTTTTGTTTCCATAGACAAACAGTTCAATAATATATTCTGTCTGCGCTGCAATTTTATCTTCTAGCACAGTGGTTCCCAATATTTATCGACTCGCGAACCCCTTCAACAACGATCTGAGTTGGGTGAACCACTGACTTTTAAATACAGTAGACATGCATAAAATTTAATTCCAAGCGAAATGTTTAATAATCTTACATTAACTTAACCCCAGTCCACCGCTGTGGTCTCGAGGTAGCGTGCTGCCTTGTCACGCAGCGGGCCCGGGTTCGATCCCCGGTCGGGGCAGTTTTTCTGGGTAAGGTTTTTATCGGGGTTTTTCCTCACCTGTAAGACAAATGTCAGGAAAACTTTAAGGCTCAAACGGTCCCCGAAATCATATGGCCATCATCTTTATCATCATCATCCTTATCATCACCATCATCATCCTTCACCGGTGTGGAAAGCAACGGGAAGCTACCACACCTACACAATTCCCTAGTAAAGCTGCAAGCATAGCATGAAAATGCTATGATTGAAGTGAAGGACCTGCCTTCGGGCAGAATTACTATGGATTGGAACTTAACCCTTAACGGTTATAACCTAAAGTTAGTCAGTTTAAAAGTTGCACAACGTGTAGGCCTAATTGTAGCGAAATCAAATACATTCCTAACGTTTTTACATAACTGTAAACCAGGCATTCGCGATAAATATTAATTTACTGTGGAATAATAATTCCCGATATTAACATATGTAACATGGGGCATATAGGGGTAATTTAATTTTAAAATAAATAAGAATAATAAGAATGAAGAAGAAGAAGAAGAAGAAGAATGAAGAAGAAGGAAGGAAGAAGAAAAGAAAGAAGAAGAAGAAGAAGAAGAGAAAAGAAGAAGAAGACAGAAG
>JASPKZ010004623.1:0-23374 GCA_030220185.1 Diploptera punctata | reverse complement strand
TGGTGTGTGTTGTCTTTAGTATCTCCTCGCCTATCGGCCACCAATACTCATCATCAGCATAAACTAACAGCTTAATTAATACCATTGAGTTTTGTAAGCCTTCCTCGTCTCTAAGACTTAATGCATGCCTAGTACAAATTAAATAGTAGAGGAGATTAGTGAATCTCCTTGCTTCAACCCTTCTGCATTCAAAGTGTCCGAAACTATTCCTACCGCACCTACTCTTGTGCATTTAGACTGTGCCATTTAGACCAGTCGTATAAGTCTAAAATTTTAGGAATCCGAACTCCAGCAGGATCTATATACTTTCCCTCTATTGAATCATATGCTTTTTTGAAGTCTACATACAGTTGATGTCAGGACCATTTATCCCATTTCTTTTCTAAATCGTCTTATACTAAATCTGATCTGTTTGTAGACCTGTTCTCTAAATGCAACTGTGATCTCCTAGAATGTCATCAAGATCGAGGAGTAAGTCTGCTTAAAAAGATATTTGTTAGAATTTTGTACGAAGTTGAAAGTAATAGATGCCCATGTAGGTGTTGCAATCAGTTTTATCTCCTTTCTTGAAATTGTACGATAATTGACTCCTTCCATTAATCTGGAAGAGTCTTTTCCCAAATCATCTAAGAACCCAGCATACTTGTCCATCAATTTCCCCCCTGATTGAAAGTTCTGATGGGACATCAGAACCTAATTTTATACATCTTAATTTTCATCGCCATTTCAACTCTAATGCATGGCTCTAAGAATGCATTTCTGCTGTCTGTAATATCTCCTCAGTGTCCCTGTTTGTATGTACATTTAATAGCGATTCCAGTAACTTTTCATCTATTTAAATACTCCTGGAATCTGCAATCAGATCCCCATTTTCATTCCGAATATGTTTGTTCTAGCCCTGAAAACCCTTTCTTCTCTATACTAATGCCCTGATATAATCTCTAATGTTCCTATTTTTTGCATTCATTTCAAGATCATTAATATCTCTCTCAATATTCCCTCTTGTTTACTCGTTAGTAGCTTGGTGGTTTCCCCGTCTCATACTACCCAATTGCCTAAATTTACCTCATTTGGCTCATGTAAACCATTCATTTTGCTACTAGCTGTCTTGTCTTTACAATGTCGGCACATTCCTCATCAAACCATTTCTTGTTTTGCCTCTTTTTTAAACAACCAGCTTTCTGATGCTGACAACTTTTAATAGTATCTCTTATAGCCTCCCATTCTTTATTTATATCAGGTTCTTCTTCGTTTGCCACATGGTCATCGGAAGATCCCAGTACTCAAATCTATTAGCAACTTTGATTGGTATTCTTGCGCATTTCATCAGTTTTCAAGTTTTAAATTCAATCTTACAGAATCATCTTTAGCGTTTGTTCCTCTCATAAGCGATAGCCGTTGTCTGATTTTCACTCTGACAGATGATGATCCGAATTGCCAGTCTGTCCATCTACTGATTTAAACACAATGAGCTACTGTCCAGCGTTTATCCACATATTATATATATATATATATTTATCTATATATCTATAATGTTTTTAAATTATATAGTTGTCTACATAAATGGGGGGCACACTCATGCTTCCGAGCCTGCGTATCAACTTCTAGGCTCAATAGGGGACAAATGGAGGGTTCTAGCCCCTTTCCTGAATGACTTAGGTGCAGCCAAAGAAATAAATGGTGGATGACTTCATGTATGTTGAATGTTTGATGGGTGTCGAACCATAAAACACCATAACAAGACCTACATAATATCACCCGTAGATAAGATTTCACATACTCTTTCAATTCCACGCTGTAAAGATTGGTAATACAATGGACCTAAAACTGGTTTGTCTTAAAAACCGAACCAGCCTTCTAAATAATCTATCAGACAACAGGCATGCTTCTTCAGAGGACATCAAGGAAACAATGTCTCATGTAAATCATGAAGTTTCGCGAGAAGTCTTGGTTAAAATGCGGAGATTATCACAGTCCTAAATTTGATAATTCATTTTTTCTTAACTTCTCTCTGCGACAATGTGTACCTTTATAATACGCGAGCTAATACATTTAATATGCATATTGTTTTCAAAGAACTCTCGTACGTGCTAACATCGTTTCCACTCAGTGTCAAGCACTTACAGCTAAAGCCTGTAACGTAAGCATACACTCAGTGTCTTCTGTATTCAAGCAAGGATCAGTTTCATAGAACCAGTTTACATTTTTTCCCTTTTTTCTTTCATTCTTTATACTTAACTATATTTATATTAATCATGTTATTTTTTAAAGAAAGACAATAAGCTACTCTGTGTAGTGTTATTCTGCTCTAACACGGGTTCAGTGCATCGTGTTCTCTCTCTCTCTCTCTCTCTCTCTCTCTCTCCTCACTCTCTCTCTCTCTCTCCTCTCTCTCTCTCCTCTCTCTCTCTCTCTCTCTCTCTCTCTCTCTCTCTCTCTCTTCATTTCTACATGCGACTTCTTAATTCGTATGCGCTTAATATTATTTAACGTCACTCTTCAACTTCTTAGATTATTAGCGTTACAATTCAAATTATGGACCTGAAAGAACAAGAAGCCAAAATCAGGAATTTCGTGTCTATCAACTATGGCCGGATTTACATACGCGAACCTCGAGTCCGTCAACTCAACTTTTACACTTTACTCCAGAAAAAAAAAACTGAAAACAAATTCCTAGCTTCCAATCTCACCAGGGATACATGAGAATATAATTTTCTCTTTAATCTCCTTGCAGAAGCATAGGGCATCCATAAAGTATCTCCAAGTGACCCTGTTGTGTGCTATGGATATTTCCTTGGTGTTCGTATAACGTTCTGCACAGGGGAGCGGAACGGCCCAACAGGCCCATACCTTCAAGATGATGATGATGATTCGTATAAAGTTATTTTAATGAAAATAGTTTTTAGGAGAGTAAAAGCAAAGTATTTACATGTGTCATAAACATTGTTATGACACATTGATCACAAAGTATAAAAAACTGAAACTGCATATTCGATGGGAATATTACTTAACCCGTTTTACACAAGAAATGCATAGGCTAAGCACTTATACCGTTGTAACGAATTTCAGACTTAACCCCATTTAGACAAGCACTGGCAATTTCAGAGAGGAGAAAACATGAACAAAAATACGTACGTGTATCGAGACTGGAGGTTGGCGGTCCTTATTTCAGTCAATTCCTATAAAACATAAGTTTGTCTACAGCGAAAAAATTAACAACCTTACAACAACATTCCTAATAGGTTTAGATTCTATTGGTTATCTACGTCACAAATATTGTAAATGAGGTTAGCGAATGTTATGAATATTTCAGTAATGTACATGGTACTGTAAAGTTTATTTCCGACCTTTTGTAAATAGTCGTGAAGTGGTGAAATAAGGCACAGTAAGAAATAAATAAATTTTAAGACCTGGTAGGTTTCCTTTCTCAAAAAAAATATATATTTGGACTCCTCTCTCTCTCTCTCTCTCTCTATCTCTCTCTCTCCCTCCCTCTCTCTCTCTCTCTCTCCTCTCTCTCGCTCTCTCTCACTCTCTCACACTCTCTCACAAGCTGTCTTGAGACAAGTCACGGAAATGACAAACACTCACAACTGTCTCTGATCACGAGATATCAGGGCTGCACTGAAAAGAGGAAAATTAAGCCAAGGAAAATATGGAACTTAGCTTAAATCCCATTTAATACTATAAAATTAATTAACTTACTGAAGTGAATATACCCTCGTTTCAGAGTTAAAATATCAGGGAAAGAATATATTCAAGAATATCACTGTTATCTTACTTCTGTCCTGCCCCAGTTCACGGGAGCAGCTCCAGATTTACACAAACCGGTTCACAAATTGGATTCTTTCAACAAGTCGCAATATTAGACTCGAGTAATTAACTTAATTTCTAAGTACGGCAGCTGTATATCTAGAGAAGGCTACAACAGCGAGCAAAGAGAGAAGCAAAATTAAATACAAACAAAATAATTAATGATGACAGAGCTTAACATAAATATCGCGCAAGCTGGATTGAAATACGGTAAGTAACAAATACATGCTTTGATCATAATTCATACTCGGTTATGATACACTAGGACACTGTGGGAGGCTATATATTGTGTGTACGTCCGAATGTGTCCGTTGCCGTAGAGTTGACTTCCATTCCAGCAACCCGAGTTTAATTCCGGGAGGGCTAAGAGATTTTTAATCTCCACTTGACTTTGGGGTGTGTGTGTGTGTGTTTTTTTTTTCCTATACTTGTGTGAAAAATAAAAAGTTATAAAAACAAATTCCGTTATGTAAAAGTAAAAAAGGGAAAATAGCAAAACGAAGCAAAAAGTAAACTTTATGTACAGAACACTGATTTAAACTCAACGATAGACATATTACGATATGGCGATTATTAGTTATAATTACATGGGTATGGTAATGAATTCCAACAGAGGGAGGAAGAATAAGTCTACAGGATTGCCAACTGTCAAAAATCAACAGTCAGGTGTCGGTTGAAAATGAAAGGAACAGATCTTTAAAATCGGTCCTGGATATAATACAAAATATGAGGTAAAGTGTAAAATATTTAATGATTCTCTATATGAAATTCCAACCTAAGATTTTTCCTTAGCGACTGAGGAAAACTAATAAAACATCCCAGCCAAGTTGGTTAGCGTCGTGATTTGTTCCCGAGACCTCCTGAATACGAGTCTCAAACGCTACCATTTGAGGATTGTTTGATCTTTAAACTGATGATAAAATAGTATTATTCTTTAAGTAAACACTTCACGTATTGATATTTCCATTTACAGACACGCAGTAAGACGGAAGGATTCGATGGCATATACCTAGGGAAAGCAACTTATATTAGAAACTAGATACATTGGTTGGCATTAGACGTTTAAATAATAACGCACTATTCCTGTCCCAATAGATAGTGAACAGCACTACTTATCTTTTAAAGAATTTATTTTTATTAAAATAAGTAGTTTCGAAAATGGCGATGTGCCTTCCTTTATAAGTCAAACATTTCAAATATATAAATCATATTCCAAAAAACTTATTTTTTATTTTTAAAAATCTGATACTTAAAAAAAACCAAGAATAATAAAAAAATACAATAATTAAGGCATTACAAAGTACTGATGTCCACTGCTGTGGTCTCGAGGTGGCGTGCTACCTTGTCACGCAGAGGGCCCGGGTTCGATTCCCAGTCGGGACAAGCTCCTGGGTGAGGGTTTTTTCGGTGTTTTTCCTCACCTGTAAGAAAAATGTCAGGAAGCTTAGGGCCCAACGGTCCCCGAAAATCATCCGGCGATCATCATCATCATCCTTCACCGTTGTGGAAAGCAAGAGGAAGCTACCACATCTATAATTCCCTAGTAAAACTGCAAAGCATAGCATGGAAATGCTATTATTGCGTGAAAAACCTGCCCTCGGGTAGAATTACTATGGATGGATAAAGTAATGAGTAGCTTTCCTGTTAAAGCAAGACTTTTAAATTCCAAAGATCCAATATCACTTATTCCAAAAACATTTATAGATACCAATAAACAGATAACTGGCAATGGCCACAAGACACAATCTCACAGCATTAAAATAAAAATAAGATGCTTTCCTTCTTAAGTCAAACGTTTTAAGACTTAAAAATAACATTTTATCTATTCAAAAAAAAAGAAATGCTTAGAAATGTAAAAATCTAATTAATGATAACCACAAAATAATAAATAGTGTAAATATCCTCTAATACAATGAATGTACACAAAACTCTAAAAAGAAAGAATATGGAAATAAAATAAAAACATACAATACTGGAAAATTGGGCGATAGATGTAAATAAAGTGAAATGATGAAAGGATCAAATTAGAAAAGAACGACAGAGAAATAGAAAAAAAATAAGAGAAAGAGAACACTAGAAGAATGAAGTAACTCGTAAATGATAAAACAAAAAAGCAAGACAATAAATGAGTAAAAGAGATAGATGCAAAGGATGTGTTAGAGAGACGGATGTTACCTGGAGTATGGCTGAATGGTTGAAACTGACTGGAGGTACTGGTATTCAAAAAAAAAATTAATGATGTTGATCGTATTATGAATTCAGTAACTGAATGAAATTTGTCCCGAGCGCTTAAGAATAAAGGTCCCTGTAGTGTTTAATAGCATTTTCATTATTGAAAGGAGAAAGTGGATGATTGTGTTTGACAAGTTTGCGATGACGTGTTCCTCTTACATCCGTGTGTAGTTAAATAGTTTATGTCGAAGACAGTTAAAATAGACGATACACTCTCAACACCATCTGTTTTTCAACAATAAACCTAAATCCTTGCATTTGCTCCATTATTATCCCATCCATAAAATTAACATATTTTCCCTATTTTCCTGTTTACACTTTTATTTTGTTATTCACATTTATTAATGATTTAATGTCTGTAAGGCCATATCATATATATGGATTTTAATGAATTCCAAAGGAAACGTAGCAACTAATATATATATATATATATATATACATTTATTTATTTGCTTGTTTTAATTAGGTATCTAGTGAGTAGGACAGATGAAGGATTGGAAAACATACTTTTTCTCACGTTCAACATTAATTGCTACTTTTCCTTTGGAATTCGTTAGAAATCCTTATATATGATATGGCCGTACATATATTATATCATGAATAAATATGAATAACAAAAATAAAAGTGTAAACAGGAAAATGGGGGGGATGTTAATTTTATGGATGGGATAATAATGGGGAAAATGCAAGGTTTTAGTTTTATTATTGAAAAACAGATGGTGTTGAGAGTGTAACGTCTATTTTAATTGTCTTCGACATAAACTATTTAACTACACACGGATGTAAGAGGAACACATCATCGCAAACTTGTCAAACAGAATCATCAGCTTTCTGTATATATATATATATATATATAGGCCTATATATATATATATATATATGTGTGTGTGTGTGTGTGTGTGTGTGTGTGTGTGTGTACTAACGCTCTAACAAACAGCATTTTTCTTGTTTTAGTAACCAAACTTCGTGTAGTGTAAATATAATAATACATTTTTATTCAACACATATTAAGATTATTAGGCCTACGTCAGAAAAAATCTCTCGAACTTCAAATTATTAATAAACTCAATCAGATTGAAGTAATTGGATAAGAATCGCCTTAATAAATATGGTGGATAAGAACGGACACTCAGAAAGGCGGAATTAGAACTCAACATGACCATGAAGACACAGAGATGCCTTATATGGATAGGACCTGAGCAGGAAAACGCCCCAATAGTAAGAGGGTTGGTTGCTTATATATATATATATATATATATGAGAGACTTCTGGATTAAGTCTAAAATTGGATCCCCTGAAAGTGTCCTAACTCCATGGAAGAAAAAATTATGTTATATTTTTGTACAAGACGCTGCTTACATTTCTTGAATAATATACTTCTATTTTATTTTTGTTATCTTCTACTCAACGGACTTGTATATTGTTCTTAGAACTTCATCAACATCGATCTCCGGATCCTACATATCAACCATCTGATTTACCAATACTATTTACCTTAATCACAGATATAAAGCCCTACTTACCATCACCATCCACCTTATTCATTGACATCAAATTATTTGATCCTTAATTGATTAATTCTCAAATCAATTAACTGTAATCCTTTACGCATTTTCGGTATACAATAATGATCTATTAAGAATATTAAGTTCGAGTTCGTTAATCAGCAAAATAAAATAATAAATAAGAAGGAAGTTAACCGGAAGGCTACATTTAAACATCGCACACAAGTAAGTGGCATTTAAATAAAATTGGAAAGGTATCACCTGAAAATCAGTAAACTAAAACAGCAAGGGTTTACCTGAAAATCTAAATATAAAAACCGCTCTATCGGACGCAATTTTAAATACAGCTTATGGAATTTGAATAAAGGCATTAAGGTTGAATTCATTAATCAGTAAATTAAGACCATTAGAAATGGCCGTTAACATGAAAGATGATATTTCAATGGGAAATGTTTTCAATGTTCTAAAGTGACTCTATTTTGTTTTTCGCGACGAAATTTGGTACATAGAATTCAATTATTAAACGAAAGACATATTCAGCAGAATCATGCCATTAGTAGTGAAGTTTTACTTAGAATTTTTTGAATTACTCTAGCGGCCGGAATTCAATTTCCTCTGAGCGAACCTGGATGCATGTGATCAATTACAAAAGGAAAACTTATTTTTCGTAAACTAGAAAAAAGGGACCGTAAATTTGACTTTGAGAGAAATTCGATTATTTTACTCGGCCCTTTGCATGTCTGCCTTTTATCTGTGTGTTTCTATTACGTTTGTCATGTGTTTTATGAAGAAATTAACGTATTTTAATTTTAGTGAGACACTAGCTATAGCTAAAATATTATGTTGAAATGAGTCCTGGTAATGAAATTCTAGCCCAACCATTGCTTCGACGACTGAGGAAAACCTGTAAAACCCAGGGTTAGTCGGTAACGAGGTTTCAACTCGGGACCTGCCGAATAGGAGTCTCAAACGATATCGTCAGACCCAACTCGCAGGGTAATAATTTTGTTTAGTGATCATTCAAATAACAATGGTATAAACTATTCGCTCTAAAACTAGTTAAGAATGTTTAACACTTCTCTAATTGTGTTACAAATAGTGTCAACACATTGCATCGATTTAATTATATTTAGTCAGAATTAATTACATTATACAAATGTTGATTTGTTATAATTAACACTTAATAAACTGAATTGATAATGGCATTTGCCGGCTTTTCTCGCTAGATGCATGTAGGCCACGCTTGCAAAATTAAACCAAATATGAACTGATGTTGACATAAAATTTCCCAAATTTCAATACCTTTCATATACAATAAAATTAACACTATTAAGAAAAGTGAGACCAGAAACAATTTTTAAATTATATGAAATAATGGCAGTCTCTATGTAGTTATGTAGGTCTAGATCAGAAACATCAAGTCAACTCGGAAGAATAGAGACTGCTACAACCCCTAAGGGGTCACACTATTTTTGACCATAAATGGAATATTAATTTCCAAGAGGAATTGAACATCATAGCCAACACTGAAACCATAAATGTTTATTGAGATAGTTAATACGGGTACATGTCATGGAGCTAAGTCAAAGACAACCTCAAAAACGGTTTGCCTAAATATCAAATAGAAGGACAGATCTTGGAAGGCCGAAGATGGAGAGATCAGCTCATATGAGGCGGAACAAACCAGAAGGTCTAATCCTTGATAGATGTTTTTATAAGTTGACACTACCTTCAAACGAATCACAATACAATCGCTGCCAGTGTTTTATAAAAAGACCCGAAAGTAGAACTTTTTTTTTAAATGCCCCAGGTTGTCATTTCTACATTTCTGGTGTTCACTCCTGGCTTGGCATACTTGTAACCCACTTCTGAGATGGGGACGCCTGGAAGGCGGGGTTACGCTGCCCCGATGATATGATAGGTGACGATGATGATAATGATGCGCCAGGAGAGGCCTTAAACTAAACTTAAGCTAATTAGGCGAATATGATATTGATGATAATGATGGCCAGATGCTGTTCGGGGACCGTTTTGGCCTTAAGGTTTCCTGACAATTGTCTTACAGGCGAGGAAAACCCCAAAAGAAACCTCACCCAGGAAACTTGTCCCGACCAGGGATCGAACCAGAGCCCGCTGCGTGACAAGGCAGCACGCTACCTGGAGACCACAGCCGTGGACTAGAACATTATTGTAAGATTCACAAAAACAGAGTTAATTCAATTAAAAAAAACTAGCTAAATGGCTTTAACTAAATCCATAGATTCAATGCTGCATTCAATAATACTCCCTCCACTTCCATATCCTCAACAAATTGAAATTAAGGAGTTCCTCACTGTGTATCATTCTCCATCCTTACGTCTTATGGAACTCAATATTCATATTATTATCATCCAATTTTCCTTCCCTTAACGTTTAAATGTTCCTGAGTGTACCTACCTACTTTAAGGGGGGTGATGGGTGAAATTTCTATTTTCTACATTTTTTGAGCTAGAGACTTGATTTTTTGTACAAACATTCACTGCATGATAAATAATGATGTGTTTAAGTTTGATTCTTGTGAGACATTTATTTTATAAGTTATTAAATATTATATTCAAAAAAAGTCCACCTCTGTGGTCTCGAGGTACCGTGCTGCCTTGGCACGCAGCGGGCCCGGGTTTGATCTCCGGTCGGGGCAGTTTGTCTCGGTGAGATTTTTTATCGGCGTTTTTCCTCACCTGTAAGACAAATGTCAGGAAAACTTTAAGGTCTAAACGGTCCCCGAAATCACATGTCCATCATCATCATCATCCTTATCATCATCCTTCACTGGTGTGGAAAATAATGGGATGCTACCACACCTTAAATTCCCTAGTAAAGCTACAAAGCATAGCATGAAAATGCTATGATTGCAGTGAAGGACCTGCCTTCGGGCAGAATTACTATGGATGGATATTCAAAAAAAATTGCATATATTACAATCTTTTAGTAAAATGTCTGATTTTTTTACAAGACTCCTAAATATTTAGAAAAACATCATGCATTAGAATTCTTATAATGTGAATACAAAGGGAGAAAAAAATGTTGTACCTCATGCGTGGAATTACAAAAAAAAAAATAATTGGATACATTTTATTTTTTATTTCTTAAAATACTACTTCAGTCATGAAACCCATGCACTACTTTGTTACTCATTGTGTTTAGGACATGCAGTAAAAATTTGAACCTTCTAGGACAAAATTTGTGAATTCCATTCAATTTTGAATGTACAAAAGTGCAGTGAAAATAAAAGTGTGGAAAAGCAAGTTTAAAGATTTGCATGAAGTTTAAATGCAATATTAATATACAGGCCTAATCAGCACTTTAGGGCACATAGAAGCGTCATAGGCCTCTAAAACTTTGCCAACATTTACATTAGAGTACAGGCAATATTTTTAGTATAAAAAACAAAAAAAATGTCAATGTTGATCTCAAATGGTAAATTTTTCACCCATCACCCCTCCTTAAAGTTTTGAATACTTTATTATAAGACCATCTGAGAGTAACTCCAAGACACTTCTCTAATTACTATTAGTACTATGGACACCCTAACCTTGACGTCTTAGTAAAATTTGTTGACCCTTTGTCAATCTTTTAATAGTAAAACAAATAATTTGAGGCATCTAGAGGCCGAAGGAGATAAATCATTTAAAATTCGTGAACTTATCCCATTTGACTTATAGATGAATCAATTGAGATGTCAAAGAGAGTCATTAAGTAACATACTACATATGTACACTTGGGGGCATTAGAACGTCAGGAGAATATAAATACAAACCGGTTATTTGTAGAGAGTCAGCACTGCTGTTTACCTTTATACTTCCTGGTAGCACTTAATTATCTTATTGCTGGCTTGTATTTACATTGAACTCTTAGCGAAAACACGGGATAAGTACCGACCATCATATCATAAACGTAAATTAATAAAAAAAATTGACTATTCCCTGTGTGACGACGATATTCCTATTGGGCCTACAATGTTTTTCGTTACTTATTTCATAGCTTGCATTAAACACAGATACTACATGATAAGTCCAAATCATTCTTGCAAAAATGGTCCCTCCTTTTGTTCATGTTAACAAGTCTACAGTGACGCCAAATCCAAAAGTTTTTAATATCTCTGAGTGTATCTACCTACTGTAGATGTTATTTCTATAAACAATATTCTTTGTAAAAACAAACTTATAATAAAACTAAGAGTGTATGTACATACATTTAATTCAAGATTTTTTCACACAAAGGACAATTCATCCAGACAAATTTCCCCGAAAAAGTCATCCAAGAATATTCGCCCATTAATAATTCACCCACCATGTTGCATTCTTAATCCCATTCTAAGAATATTCAATCAACAATATTTCCAAAGTCATGGTAGCATTTCTATAGATTTTAATATTAATCTTGTCATAAATTACAAGTGAAACTGATTTTTTAAGTAAATGAAAAAATGCAAGTGTTATGGGCGATATGAAAGAAATTAACCAAACTGTAAGATATGCATTTATTTTTGTCGACTGAGGATACCCACATAACTTCCATTTAACAAAAACATTTCTTCTTCTTCTAATTTAGGGATTAGGCATTTGTACCGGTCCCAGAAATAGTATATAATTTGATACATCTAACATGAATAGTAGTAGAAATTTATTGACTTTTTTTTCAAAAAAAGGATATGCATATATTAACAACGACATTCCTAAAGGGCCTTGTTTTCCTGTACGAGTATATTACTGATTCGCGATTGAAGAACAATATATGAATGAATAAACAAATACTTGTCTACAGTATTTACACACCCATATACACATTACATAATAAACAGGAATAAAACATTTACATCGCATGCACCTACATAAGTATTTCGTCTTGTAGAGCAAAGATTTAGCCAAAAACAAAAAAAAACTTCTCACAATTTTTTTCAATGTGTGCAAGAACTTGCTTGTTTTCTCTTCGCGCTCGTTTCCAACGCGCCAATTTCCCACCATCCAACCTGAGACAAATTTTTGGTGGCAACTGAAATCTAGCTGGTTCTATGACATGTAATATGCACAAAACTACACAGGTCACTCAGTACTGCATTACAAGGTTCCACAGTTTACAAAATTTGTACTGTGGAATTTTTCATTTAATGTCATGATGCGAACCTAAAACGAAATTAATAATTCTATAGATGGAATATTTCAAGATTAGGATTATAATATGTTAATCAACTTTTTAAGTTTAATTATTAATTCCACTAATTACCAAATTTACAAACTATTTTCATGGTAAAACTACATTCCATTCGTTTTTACCTCCTCCAGAATACTGAGCTAGCATTTCCGAATGAACTACATAATAAAGAATATAAATTTAAAAAGAAAAATAAAATCAAGTTTACATATTTTGGCCTTTTTCCTTGGATTAACATTCTTTTGGATTAATAATTTTGGGTAGTTTCAATAGGACGATCCTTCCTAGGATGAAAATGCTTCTGGGTTAAAAAATCCAGAGTTCAACTGGCCCCGATTCTTTTTACATGTAAAATACACGATTTAGTCTAGGTGGGGTAGTGCTTCCAGACAGAGCGAGATATGCAGAGGCCGATTACAAGTCATTATAACAGTGAGGGGTAAGTACATACATTGTTCTGGCATGTTCAGATATCATATCGGACATGTACAGGATTAAATTACATAACCCTCTGTGACAACGTTTAATTTATAGGGTGATTCTAAAACATTCCATGTACAGGTACATATTACATCATTATTATTGTTAAAAATAATCACCAGTATATTCATTACAGTTCGCGTAACTACATGTAGTTGTGTTATCTGTACAATTCAATACTTGAAAGAAACAAGGTGTTAGAAGGTTGTATTAATTAAGTCTCTATCAGGTTATTGGTCGATACACATGAGTTGTAATTTTAATCGAGGAGCTTGTTGGAAAAACAAACTCAGTTTACTTATGCTGTTTTCTGTCAATCATTTAAAACGATTCTACATTGTGAGGAGCATCTTTTGGCAAGACTAGATTACATTACTAAAGATGGGTTCGGTTTTTAACATCCTAACAACTTTATAAAATTAACGAGATGAAATATACTATACGGTGATATGTAGTCTGTTACGGTATTCCTGAGTCGACGCCATTTTATTTTGGCTGGGCCTGCAGGAGAACCTACAATCCTCCCATTGGCCCTATTCTGTCCTAAGTTGACACACAGGCTCGAAGTTACAGAGAAGTAAATAAGTGTGCTCTAGTTAGGTCACCAGAACTATATATTTTAAAACACCAGTGGTTTGATAAACTACATTATTTCTTACCTGACATGAGACGATATTTTGCCAAACTCTTGCTGCATAATAATATTTTGTTGGTTAGGTTGATATGAAATAACAGCTGTCCTCTCTGACTGTTATACGAGATTGAAGTGTGTAAGTTTATATAACAATTGAAATAGATCATCTATTTATTTATATTTAAGATCGTAATATTGTATACTTTAACATCATAAAATGAGAGAAAGAGAAGATAAATCAACCGCTGTTGTTAATGAACCGATAGTTACTCATCCCTTCAAAAATACTTGACCCCGAAATAAAATAGCGACAGATGGAAAAATAACATCAGTTGTGTCTGAAAGTCACCATTGAGGCAACATCTTAATTTCTTATACAAAAATAAACATCAAAATATAATGGGAGAATAAATACTGTATTGCAAAGAATAGTTGTTATCGCCTCACTATGATAGTTGTCCGTTTATATAAAAGCGGGTGCCGCGCGACAGTGCTTGGCATGCGGAATTATTATATGGCGGTAGTCGGCATCTTTGTATTTAATTATATATAACAGCTGCGGGGAAACAAAACGAGCCACTGGACCACCATCATAGTGAGGCAGTCCAACCAACAACATATTAATAACATAATAAAGTAGGCCTATTTAATTCAAAACAAGATATTTTTCCACGAGATTTCTCATTTCTAAAATACCTTTAAAGGCCTGAATCAATTCACCAATAATAATAATAATAATAATAATACTTTATTTATTCTGGCAGAGTTAAGGCCATAAGAGCCTCTATTCCACTCAACCAGCACAAATACAAATAAATATTCGACAAATATAGATATAACTTACACTATACTAATTATTAACAGTTAAAGATACAATAAATGTAACAATGTAAATGTCATGTACAAACAACATTTTATAGGGTAATAGCAATAATGATACGATAATAATAATAATAATAATAATAATAATAATAAATATAAATATAAATATGATACATTATACGGGAAACACCAATTAATATATGTATATTTTACACTGGATAATAATGAAGTCGAGTTTAGAGCAAATATAGATTTAGATTTCTTTTAAAAGATGCCAATGTCCGGCAGCCCCTTATATCTTATGGTAGGGAATTCCAGTTGCGAGAAGTGGAGATGGTATATGACATGGAGTGATGTGATGTCCTATGTTGCGGTATATTAAGTAAGAGACTATGTTGTGATCTTGTGTTTAAGTTATGGTTTGAGGATAGATACTGGAAACGGGATGATAAATAATTGGGAATCGAGGTATGTAGGATCTTAAATAGGAGATTTAGACAGTGTGATTTTTCTTCTCTCTTTTAGATGTAGCCATGACAATTCGTGGAATAATGGAGAAATGTGATCGTATTTTCGAACATTAAATATTAATCTGATACACATATTATGGACACGCTGCAGTTTGTCCGACAATCCGTCACTTATGTCAGTTAGTAGAACGTCACAGTAGTCAAAATGCGGCATCACTAAAGTTTGGATTATAATTCTTTAAGAGTTGTAGGAAGAAAATGTTTAAGTCGCTTTAGGGAATGGATTATGGAGAAGATCCTTTTAGATGTTTGTTTTACTTGCACATGCCAATTTAAATTAGAATCTAAGTAAAATCCCAAGTTTTTAACGACGTCGGTATAAGGCATTTGTTCATTATCTAATATGACAGCCGGCATATTGCCATTGTTTATGAGGTGTAATAGCCTTGGATATCCGATAATTATTGCTTGCGTTTTTGTTTACATTTAGTTTCAGCCCATATTGTCTGGACCATAAAGATATATGCCTGAGGTCATGTTTACTTTTGTCAATATATTCATTAATTTCGTCAGGCCTAAAGTGTGTGTAAATCTGTAGGTGCGTCGGCGTAAAGATGATGCTTGCAGTTTTGTAGTTTCTTGGTCACGTCATTAATATAAATCGAGAAGAGAAGAGGAGCGAGGACACCGCCTTGAGGAGTCACCCTTTCCTCACCAAGCGCCAGGAAGAAATGCGATTATTAACAGAAACTGGATTGCTGACGATTAGTGAGGTAAGATGCAACCAATCAAGGCAGTTTTCTGACAGATGTAGTGTCTTTAGTCTCGCTAGCATTAAGTCTATATCTACTGTGTCAAAGGCAATCAATGAGTTATATTGTCATATAATAATTTAAGATTAAGATAAATCACGCATAATAAGAAAAGTAAAGCCTGCGAGGAGAAGGAAATGTGACCTGATGAGAAATTAAAAGAGGGTCATCGAAACTTCTTGTAGTAAAGCAAGAAAGAAGCATCCAGTAGGCAGGTCAAGAATGAAGTGAGAGTATAATATTAACCGTGATTTGAGGGAAGTAAATTATACAGGGAATGATTGAAAAACATTAATTCAGGATAGGGATGTTACGGAGAACTTATGTCCGCGCGGACATGAATCTCCGGGTTCGATAGTATTAGTGAGTTAGTTAATGGAAACTTCGGGAAATTGAGATAACGGAAGCAACAAGCAGAAATATTATTATACATAATTATTTCAAACTTTCATGTAAATATAGAACACAGATATTTTAACACTGCGAACTATTTTAATAAAATACTCAGTTTTTATTTCTGTATATGTCGTCTCCTGTGAAACTGTGACTAGCGCGTAAGACTTGCGCCGACTGGGATCACAGGTTCGAATCCTGGCGGTTCCAGAAGAATACGTATAGTGTGGGCCACAGCGAAATTTTCGGATATTTCTCTGGGTATTCTGTTTGCCGAATTTTATCCCACTCCGATTTGTGGTCTGGGAAAACAACGAGAAATTTTAACACAAGATATAATGGACATTTTTAATAATTTTATTAATAACGAAGAAAAATCAGCTTTGAAAAACATATAGCCTACTACATACAGATAATCAATTTAGTAAAATCGGGATGTCATGACAATCCTACACAAAGAGAATAACAACAAGATTAGGCATCTTAGAAAACATGGAAAGTGTAAAAGAGGCAAGGAATATAAACATTATAAGTGAGAACACACCCACAGACTTGAATCCATTGTACAAATTATTCGCCGATATCAATACCAATTAGCATGCCGAGGATGAAACAAGTTTTTGAAAGGCCTTCATGATTAATAAATTAACAAGGTTTTTTTTATTAAAAATCAATCCTAATTGAGAGAATAAAATGTATTGTATTATTATGGCCTACCGCTGTGATCTCGAGGGAGCGTTCTGCCTTGTCACGCAGTGGGTCCGGGTTACATTCCCGGTCGGGACAAGCTCCTGGGTGAGATGTTTTCGGGGTTTTCCCTCACCTGTAAGACAAATGTCAGGAAGCTTAGGGCCCAACGGTCCCCGAAAATCATTCCACCATCATCATCATCCTTATCATTATCATTCACCGGAGTGGAAAGAAACAGGAAGCTACCACACCTGTAATTCCCTAGTAAAGCTGCCAAAGCATAGCATAGAAATACTATGATTGCAGTGAAAGACCTACCATCGGGCAGAATTACTATGGGTGGATATTATAATTTATAAAATTTTATTACATAACCTCAATTGTGAGATAAAAATAAACATTAAGAATACTCATATGCAAAAATAGTTTATATATATGATGTTGGAAATATGTGGTTATGGGAATCTAATGGAGTGCACACAATATACTTCCTGAGTCAAGTGCAGGACCAGAAGGAAGGCCCATAACTAACTAACTCACTGGCACCATAGAACTAATAGGTTTATGGCCGCGCGGACGTAAGCTCCCCATACATCCCCATCCTGAGCCAACGTTTTCCAATCATTCCCTGCACAATGCACCTCCCTCAAAATCATGGTTAATGTTATTCTCCCGCTTCATTCTTGGTCTACCAACTGGGCGATTTCCTTTTGTTTTTCCTATAATAAGATTCCATGCACGCCTTTCATTCCCCAATCGCACCACATGTCCTGTCCATCGCAGTCTACGAGACTTAACTGTTCTTATTATATCTGGATTCCTATAAAGACCATGTAATTCACTATTATGTAAGTCTTCTCCATTCATCTGTCTCTTTATCTCATTTGGTCCAAAATTTTATCCAATAACTTTATTCTCAAATACTCGTAATCTCATTTCCTGCCTTAACGTATAAAAAACTACACAATTCCATATAGTAGACTTCGTTCCATTCATTCCTTTAACGATAGGAAAGTGCAAAGGTCTCTTAAGATCGCAGCGCTAGGCAGAATAGAAATACTTAGCTAAACCACATGACATAAATTGTACATTTACGATATTTCATCATCATATATAATTTTGGTTTAGACCCAAGTTGAGCCTGCTCCTATATCTCAAATTGTTCTTAATATCTCCAGCGCTGTTTAGATCTTCCTCTATATCTGTGTTCTTTATGTTGATACTGGAATACCTTTCTTGACAAGAGATTTGAATTAATTCTGTGGATGTGTTTTAAACAACTATTTTGATATGTTTGGATATTTTCTAGTATTGTTGATCCTTCGGCCTTTCATCAACGGCAACATTTATATGTTTATCCAATTGACTTAGACCCAAAAGAGGAGCAAAGAAATGCCATCTGTGCTACTTTTAATTTGGATGTATGTCTAGAACTAAAAATTCAATTTTCATTGCTACATTTCAGGAAGGATTTTTTTTAATATGGTGTTATCGCAATTTAGTTTCTATGGATATTTCTTTCCCAAACGTTTGTTGAATTATTCTATTTATCTTATTATATCCCTATAATTTCAATTGTATATATTTTTTTCATAAGTAAGTCTCCAAAGTGATTAACATCGAATGCTCGTTCAATAAAAGTTTTCATAAAATTCTATTTCAACACACTTTTTTCCCGAACAATTCCATAAATTTACCTTGCTAAAAGAGATTTTCATATTTTTTTTTTTTTGGTTATATTTTCCAATTGAAAATTTCCAATTGTAAATTATCTTTTAATGTGCAAGAATTACGAAATAATCTGCATACAATAACATTTGTAGCGTGCTGTGCCTTTAAATTTTGATTTCATGTGGAATTAGTTCTTTCAAATCTTGTATGTATGGAAATTCAACAAAAACTTCGAACAAAAACTTATGGAAATGGATTTCTTAAGTAGAGCAACAAGATGTTCAAAATTAGAAAAATAAGAAATACTGCCATACGGAAAAAAAAAATAGGTATTCAATAGTACATTTATAAGATACTAGCAATTAAATTAGTATGGGCATGTACGAAGAATGTAAGAAGAAAGGTTACTCAGAAAAACATTGGAATGGTATCCACCTGGAAGAAGAAGGAAAGGAAGACCTCGAAACTCGTAGATGCAAGAAATAAGTACTGGAATGAGAACAAGAGGGCTGGAGGAAATGGAGTGGATGGATAGAGACGAGTGGAGAAGGAAAATGAAACTTTAGGCACAGAAAGATGTGTAAATATTGAAAATCTGATTATAAATAAATAGATTATACTGTATATATATATATATATATATATATATATATTGTGTTGTGTGTGTGTGTGTGTGTGTGTGTGTGTGTGTGGGGTAAATACGACAGATGATAATCCACATCCTTGACTCACTCTTCTATTAGTTGTTAAAGGTTCTCAAATTTTACTATTTGTAAATTTTTAACTTTTATCTTTGAATAAATTGAGATAAAGGCTTTGGAAGCTTGAATTAATGCTAAGGAGCTCACTCATCTCCTAGTATTTTCCATAATAATTACGATTTATGTTTATCATAAGCTTTCTCAAGGTCTATAAATATGAAAAAATGTGGGCAGATTAAATTCCCATCTTTTCCCCAAAATTTGTTCCAAAGTGAAAATAGCGTCTTCTGTACTTGTACCTGTCTTAAATCCAAATTCTTCTTCTTATAAGAATATTTCACTATGGAAATTATTTACTTTTAAAATATTTGCACATATTTAAATATTTGCTATGAAAAAAAACTTCTACATTTTTTCACTTTTTTTAAAATTTATGTTCGTATATTCACAGCCAAACACAAATGCCAATCCTGAGGAATTATTTTGAATTTCCATATATTGTCTTACGATATTTAAGTATTATTAATTGAAAATTTAGTTTTTTTAATTAATTACACTATAGGTCGAAAGAGTGATCGATAGATCCCTGCCTTATATTCCGGCGACCTCGGGTTCGATTTTTAGTAGAGATGGGATTTTTAAATCTTGAATACGGGAGATTCTCCTTGTCTTGTGCTGCCCTGTGTTTGTCTTTGTCGGTGGCCTTGGAGCCGTGCTAACTCCAGATCAACTGCGAGTCTAGTTGAGTGTGTAAATTAAATTTGAGGAGAAAATATATGCCTAAATCGGGATTTGAACCTAATATCTCTGGTTCTGTACACCAGTGCTTCAACGATTTAAGCTATTAGGTATTTCGATTTAAACATAGATTTTTCACTTATACTAATACGATTCCCATGCGCCAGGTAAAGAAAAATATACAAGCTATTTTCGTCTTCTAGTTTCATTGACCATGTTTCCTTCCCGTAAGTGACTTCTAGACGATGAGAGTTTTTATATAGCTATAACTTTGTTATTTTAGATAATGTACTTGAAGTGTACAAGGTGTGTGAACGAGAAATAAGTTATGTTTTCATACATTGTTATTTTAATTTCGTTATTGATGGACGAACTAAGGTATAAACTCTTTGACGCATCAAAGTTAGCCTATAATTCCCAATTTCAAAATTTACTCACATCCCGTTACCATGTTTATCCACTCTCCATGCATTTAGTTTTTTTCTTTCGTTTATTCTCAAACCAATCTGTTTTACTTTCTTCATCTAAAGTCCTGAACATTTCCTTTAAGTTAGAGAAATGGTGTCCTATTAACATAATGTCATCAGCAACCCATATACGTGTCCAGATTTACATGTCATTGTTCCAGTAACTTCTATTTTGCAATTATTGCATGCAATGCTAAATTGAAGAGAGTGGTAGACAATATGTCACCTTGTCTAAGTCCTGAATTAATTGCAAATTGCTTTTTAATCTGTTTGCATACTATTATCTGGCTGTTGTCCTGTCTGATATCATCATTACTAGAGAAATAAACTTCCAAGAAATTTCAAACTCTTCTAGTATGGTGTAAAACATAATTATAATATAGAAGATTAAGAGGCTCGGTCAGTCTAAACGAAAAACAAAACTATGGTACCAAGCAATTCGATTTTGAAAGTGTCATGGTGGATAGTGTGGAGTAGCTTGCATTGGAGCTTGTGGGTTTTTAAGTTCTTAGAAGGTGTTTTTTTGAAGTAGTGAGGAGTATTATCTACTAACAGTTATTTTAAGATATTCTGGCATTTATCGTGCGTAATGGGTCCATAGAAAATGAAGCCGTGTGACCAGAATGTAGAAAAATGTGTGAAGCGTGTGTTAGAGGGAGCCGGCCATGTTGCAGCCGCTAGTCGCCCTCTTGAAGGATGCGGTAGTGGAAGAATTGAAAAGTCCCTGGAGAAAAACACACAGGTAATTCAGAGGCTCGAGTCCTCTCTCCAGTAACGCGATAAAAAATTGAGGAACTGGAACAAAAATGAATTATTAGAAGTGATGAACTCGAACAATACCAGCGTCGTCAGTGTTTGCGAATTTTTGGTGTGCCGGAAGAGAGGGAAGAGGACACTGATATTATAGCAATTGAAGTTGCAAAAAAAATTGGCGTTGACCTCTCTCTGGCTGACATAGACAGAAGTCGCCGTATAGGTAAAGTCCCAACAGGTCAGAACAAAGTGCGACCAGTAATTGTTAATTTATAAACTACAGAAAACGAAGTGAATTATTTAGAAATAAAAAACAATTAAAGGGATCTGGCATTACTATCAGGGAAGACCTGACTAAGAGACCTGCTTCAGATGTGCATACAAATATATGAAATGAAGAATGTGTGGACATTAGATGGTGTGATACACGTGAAGCAAGACGACACCAAACGACGAATCACTACAGTTGGTGACATTATTTAAGCCCCCATCGAATGTTACGTTATATTTCATTTACTGTGTTCATCTTTTTTTTTCTCTTTTTTTTTGTCTATAATCTATTTTTTATTTATTTTTAATTAATTTACACTAAGCTAACTAATTTTAATATAATTTTGTACTTCATACACTAAACAACAATTGAATTTACGCCGACGACTTACAGATTTACACACACTTTAAGCCTGACGAAATGAAGGAATATATTGACAAAGTAAACATTGACCTCAGACATATATCTTTATGGTCCAGACAATATGGGCTAAAACTAAATGTAACAAAACCAAGCAATAATTATCGGACATCCAAGACTATTACACTCCATACACAATGGCAATATGCCGGCTGTCATATTAGATAACGAACCAATTCCTTATACCGACGTCGTAAAAACTTGGGACTTTACTTAGATTCAAATTTAAATTGGCATGTCCAAGTAAAACCAACATCTAAAAAATCTTCTCCATAATGCATTCCCTAAAGCGATCTCAAAAATCTTCTTCCTACAGCTCTTAAAGAATTTAATTCAAACCTTAGTGATGCCGCATTTTGACTATTGTGACGTTTGTACTAACTGACATAAGTGACGGATTGTCGGACAAACTGCAGCGTGTCCATAATATGTGTATCAGATCATATTTAATGTTCGAAAATACGATCACATTTCTGTCCATTTTTCCACGAATTGTCTTGGCTACATCTAAGAGAGAAGAAAATCGCATTGCCTAATTCTCTTATTTAGATCCTACATACCTCCATTCCCAATTATTATATCATCTCGTTTCCAGTATCTATCCTCAAGCCATACTTAAACACAAGATCACAACATAGTCTCTTGCTTAATATACCGCAACATAGGACATCACATCACTCCATGTCATATACCATCTCCACTTCTCGCAACTGGAAATTCCCCTACCACAAGAAATAAAGGGGCTGCCGGACAATGGGCAACTTCTTCTTCTTCTTCTTCTTCCGAATGCAGTATTGGTGATGATGCCCGTTCTGCGACTACAAAACTGATCCTTCCATCGGTTGAAGGGTCTTCCGAGGTCCTTTTGCCATTAGGGGTTAGGTGAGTGTAAATCATCTTTGGTAAACGGGAAATTTGACATTCTCTGGACGTGTTGGAACCATTGAATCTGATAATTTTGTAATATGTCAACCATTCCCTACTATTCCACTGCATCCTTATCTCATCACTTTTCATTCTATCCTTATGTTACCTCCAGTTAGTGATCGGAGGAATCTCATTTGTGAACGATTAATGCGGGATTTATCTTTTGCTCGAAGTGTCCAGCATTCACTTCGTATAGTAAAGCAGTTTGGCTATGGCATTATGAAATCTCATTGGATTTCTTTCCTCATTTGTTTTCCAAAATTCTCCTAATTATACCATTTAATCTGTTATATTTTTCTAAATTTGTTCCACATCTTTTGATTATGAACTGTGATATTTATTACCTAAATATTAAAGTTGTTACTTGTTCTATTGGTTATTATTT